>JAOXJP010117448.1:0-13943 GCA_025762735.1 Platanus orientalis | reverse complement strand
GAGACTTGACACCTAATATTTATTGAATTCGGTGCCTCTTTTTGATACTTAAATGTTGATTTAATATCATTTTTTAACGCGTTTAACATATGCAACCACGTGTGATGTGGTCACACATTGGCCACACCAATTTTGGTCATAGAATATTTGTTCCCATTGAAGTGTCAGTTGTTCACCATGATGAGTTGCACCAGCAATGTTTGAGATTATAGTCCAAAATTGCATGGGATCCCACTTAGTGAGCCAGAGAGCAATATTGAGTACATTTGTTTGGTTCAATGAAGGAAATTGGTGGTGACTTGTTAGAAATAAGTGCTCCAATTCATCTAAAATCACAATTCAGTAAAAAATGGGCTAAGGATAGTATAGAGCTCCGCAAATCCTTGATCCACCAATTCAGGGAAGGGATCACTACTCAATTTCTCCAGTCATCAAACTAACCCAATCAATTTTGGTAAACATAAAGGAATGCAATCAACCAATTGTATGATGGACTAAACCAAATTGGGATTCTTACCCTTGGTCCATTGATACATGACTTACAAGTACATGTTTCTACTCAGACCTACCTAAACTAATTCTGCATAGCTAATAAAATTTTGAGGAACTAAATACGTTCTAGTTTTTAACTGTCTAACATTTATTAGTTAATGATATTTTAAAAGAATTTTTTATATTATTAGATATTAAAATATATAATGTATGTGTGTGCATTAGGGAAAAAAAAATGGCAGAGTTCAAGTTTGAGACTTGAGCCATGTCTCCTACTTTATTACAAAATTATTAGATGGCCCTAAGATCTACCACCCAATCCTTGGAACTGCCCATAAAATTTGCCATAATCATAACTTCTACAATTTCCTCCACTTTGGTCAAATTGTCATATGCTTCCGTTTATTCTTTCAATACTAGCACACTTTTGCACAAAGGCTCAACAACACATAAAACATTCCCTATTTAATTGTGTACCATTGCGTAAAGTTTTATTTAATTTTTGGTGGGTTTCCTTATATTTGGGTCATGAATTTTAACACATGTCCACCATGAGATTGACCTTGGAAGCCATGTAATTAGTCTTCTCTGCCTTTTCTTTTAGGCAATTATCCTCTTTAGATTGGATGTCGCATTAGCCTCCTCTACAATTTCCCCTATTCTTCATTCTCATATTATTTTTGTAACATTTATAGAAGACCACTTCACAAGGAAAGTGGCTCCGCAAAGGGTTCCAGGTTAAAGCGTACCATATGCAGCCAACTGACTCACAAACTCTTGGTAGTCATGAATTTGGAATGTAACTGTCTTGTTTTTTCTCATTTAAAAGTTATGAAAATTCCTATTAATATGTTTTTTTACTTTCGTCAGCCACTATTTGTTTATTTTTTCAATAGACATATATTACAAGCATAATCTTCTAGGCTGTAAACATCATGTTAGCATTGTCTATGGTATTTTTTTCACCCATGATGTAAAACATGGTATTCCACCCGCGATGTGATCTTGTCCATGATGATGTTCCATCTGTGATGCAACATTGTCTATGGTATTTTTTTCACCCATGATGCAACCCTAGACCCTTGTTTGTGATAATGTTTCATTTGCAATGCAACCTTGCCCAAGATGCAACTTTACCTATGATGATGTTCCACTCATTTATATAATCTTAGACACTTATGCACGATCCCCATAATGCATGTATAATTGATCACTGTTAGGATTGTTTTACCTTCTTCGTCACAGAAGAACCACAATGCAATAAATCAACAAGAAAAACGAAGAACAAAATCATGTTCAACACAAGATTTACATAAAAAAAACCTTAGTTTGGGGAAAAACCACGGAGGCATAAAGAAAACTTTCACTATCAGGAAGAAAATTCATCCAAATATGATTTACAATTTTAGAACCTCTCTCACTTTTCACATGCAACCCTAAAACAAAACATATAAATACCTCAAAATCCTAATACATATGCGGATACGGTTCGGATCCAATCCATTACGGAAATCCGGGTTAGAATTCGGGTTTAATTCATGATGCTAACCCAACAAATCAAACTTCACACATTATAATATCCCACTTGAAGTTTGATATCCTATTGCATGAACTGTGTTTGTGATCACTATTTTTTCCTTGATGTGATTCCTCTCTCTTGCAGTTGAACTGTTCCGTCTCTATGCTTAAAGACCAACTGAAGCTTTGCATAGCTCCCGTTTCACTGTTGTGATTGCCTTAGTGAACATATCTGTAGGATTTTCATCCCTATGGATCTTTTCCAATCTCAATACCTTTTTTCTGAAGAGAACATATGGAATGATGCCTCCTATCAATGTGTTTGGTCCTTGCATGGAATGCTGAATTTTTCGCAAGATAAATAATACTCTAGTTGTCTCTGTATAACCTGTTGTTCTCCTGCTTCTTTTCCAACTCTTCAGTAAAGTCTACAATCAAAACATTTCCTTGCTTACCTCCGTAGCATTAATAAATTCTACTTTAATACTTGAAAGTGCTACTATCTTCTGCAACTGTGACACAACTAATAGCTATAGAATCTAAGGTGAAAACATACCCCATAGTACTTCTTCATTTGCTAAAATAGTACTTCTTCATTTGCTAAAATCTCTTGATAAATCCGAATCCACATAACCTTATAGATTAAGTCTAGTCCCTCCAAAAACCAATGCAGCTTTAGAAGTTTCTCTTAGATATCTCATAATCTACTTCACAACCTCCCAATGCATCTTTCCTAGCTTACTTAGAAACTTGTTGATTACTCTCACTACATAGACAACGCCTGGCCTCGTGTTGACCATAACATATATCAAGATGTCTACTATTGATGCATATGGTACCTTACACATGTAACCTATCTCCTTTTAGGATTTAGGAGAATGCTCCTTGGAGAATTTGAAATGCCCCACTAATGGGGTACTGACTACCTTGGCATTTTGCATGTTGAACCTTCTAAGAACTTTTTCAATATAGTCCTCTAGAAATAACCTCAACACATGACTCTTCATATATCTTATGATTCTCATACCAAGAATCTGTTTTGTTGCACCCAAGTTCTTCATCTCGGATTTCCTTAACAACATATCCTTGAGATTATTAATCTTACACATGTTAGATCCTACAACAAGCATGTCATCAACATATAAATACAATATAATGTAACTATTGTAAAACCTCTTGACATAGTAGTAATGGTCTACATGGTATCTCCTAAATCCATTCATTATCATGAAGTTGTCAAACTTCAAATACCACTACCTTAGAGCTTGCTTCAACTCGTATAAGCTCATTTTCAGCTTACACACCATTTTCTCATTCCCTTTAGTTGTGTAATCTTATGGCTGCTCCATGTAAATTTCATCCTCCAAATCACTATAGAGTAATGCAGTCTTCATGTCAAGCTACTCAAGATGTAAATCTTTTGTTGCCACTATGCTCAACACAGCCCTAATAGTTGTCATCTTTATAACTGAAAAAAATAATTTGGAGTAGTCTTTTCCTCTCCTTTACTAACATCCTTTAACCACTAACCTGGCTTTATATCTTTGGTCCCATCACTCTCATCCTTCAACCTAAAAACCCATTTGTTGCTCAGTGCCTTTTTGTCATCTGGTAGTAGAACTAAGTTCTATATTTGATTAGATATTAGATACTATATCTCCTTATCTATTGCATGCTCCCACTCAGTTTGAGAATCTATCTCTAATGTTTTTTCATAGTATTCTAGATCACCACCATTTGTCAACAACAAATAATATAGAGAAGGAAAAAATCATTGTGTTGGTTTAGGTGTCCTAGATGACTGTCTTATTTCTAAAGTAAGTGTTTGATGTTGTATCTACTAATTTCCATGTCCTTTTGTATTTAGTGCTTCATTCTCATTCACATTGTACACATCATCATCATAAATTTTCCCAAGCTCTATAAACTCCTTTTGTTTACTTGAAACAGTAGCATTGTCTTTATACAAGACTTTTTTTATTGAATACAACATTTCTGCTCCTTATGACTTTCTGGTTTTCATCATCCCAACACCAATAGCCAAATTCTTCTGACTCGTATTCAATAAAAATGCACATTTTAGATTTTAGACCTAGCTTGTCTTACTGATTTGCATCAACATGTATATAAATCATACAACCAAATACTCTTAGGTGTTCAAAATTTACATGTTTTCATGTCCATGCTTCTTTTAAGAGTCCACCATCCAAAGGTATTGAAGGTCCCCGATTCAATAAATATGTTGTTGAGCTTACAACATCTACCCAAATTTTTTTAGGCAAACCTGCATGCAATCTCATGCTCCTGGCCATTTCCATAATAGTTCAATTCATTCGCTCTACCATACTAATCTGATCATATTCTCTGCACAATACTTTTCAAAACTTTGCTATAATAATCACCTCCATTGTCTGACCTGAGACACTTAAGCTTATAACTTGTTTCATTCTCAATAGCAACTCTCTACTTCTTAAAGGTATCAAACATGTCAAACTTATGTTTAAAAAAGTAAATCCATAATTTTCTAGTCAAATCATCATTAAAGGTAACAAAATCATGTGAGCCACCAATAAAACATACCTAAGATAGCTCCCATAAGTTGGTATGAACCAATTCCAGCTGCTCCTGCTTGATTGCCTTTGCACCCTTAATGAAGTTAACTTTTTTCTATTTTCCATAAACGCAATATTCACAAAACTCCAGATTCAATGCCTTTATACCTGGAAGCTTCCCTCTTGAGTAGAGAATCTTCATTATTTTTTTGCTCAAGTGTCTCATCCTACAATGCAAGATATCTGAATCTACACCCTTATCTGCAACTGAAATAGAGGTTATTGTATTTTTCATCAGGTAGAGTGTCCATTCTTTCTTTAGACAAGCTACAACCAAGGCTCCCTTTGTAATTTTCTATGAATCACCTGTGAAAACCATTTTGTAACCTAAACTTGTGAGCTGGCCTACTAAAATCAAATTTCTTTTTAGATAGGATACATAACACACATCATTCAACATCCATGTACCTCTAATTAGTAGACTAATCAAAACATCTTCTTTGACCACTATATTGTAGACTTTATCATCTCCTAGAAACACCTTACCAATGTCACCCTACATATATTTCTTAAGATGTTCATTGTTAGATGTGGCATGGAAGGATACTCCTGAGTCAATCACCCAAGACTCTGACTTGCTTTCTAAGGCTAGAATTAATGCATATTTAACAACTTTGACAATATTTGTGGAAGCCTCATTGTCCTTATTGTTGGTACCATGCTTATTATTCTTTGGAGCCCTACAATCCTTTTCCAAGTGTCCTTTCTTTCCACAATTCTAACATTTCATCCTAGGTTTTTTAGAACTTGATATGCCTCTTAACATTGATCTACCTTGATCCTACTTCCTATAAGTTGTTCTTCCTCTTCCTTCCAAATCTAAAGCGCTACCTGAAATTTCACCTAAAAATGTGGATTTCCTATAGATTTCTTCACTAAGAATCACACTCACCACATCATCATACTTCATAGGGCTAGAACTCGAGGAATTGCTGATAGCCATTACCAAGCCATCCCAACTATCTAGTAAAGATGAGAGAATCAATAAGGCTTTAACCTCACTATCAAAATTGATTTCAACTGAGGTTAATTGGCTGGTAGTTGTATTGAACTGGCTCAAGTGTTCAACCACAGTTTCATTTTCATATTAAGGGATGATATCAAGTCTTCTATGGTTTTCCTATTCGAATTATTAAAAGCTACTGACGAAGATAACGAAAGATAAATCATACCTAGGGCTTTGTGATCAAGTACTTCCCAATCTTCCTTTGATATCGACACTGGATTTTTTTATCTTTCCTCCAAGAGATTGATAAAGATTCTTCTGGTAGAGATAATTCTCTATCTGCATCTTTCAGAAAATGAAATTTATACCGTTGAATTTTTCAACACTGAACTGTGAAGGATCCTCCACCATTATTGTTGCAACCATTGCTTCCACTTGAACTAAACCTCACCCTGATACCAGTTGTTAGGATCATTGCACCTTCATCACAGAAGAAACAAGATGCAATAATTATAAGAAAAATAAAGAACAAAATCATGCACAATATAAGATTTACGTGAAAAACCCCAATTTGGGGAAAAACCATGAAGCCATAGAGAAAACTTTCACTATCGGAAAGAAAACTAGTCCAAAAACAATTTACAATTTCGGAACCTCTCTCACTCCTCACCCGCAACCCTAAAACGAAACATATAAATACCCTAAAACCCTAATATATATGTGGATATGGTTCGGATCCAACCCGGTACATAAATCCTGGTTAGAATTCGGATTCAATTCTTGATGTTAACCCAACAAATCAAACTTCACACATTACAATCACCTCCATAATAATAAACATGGGGAGTACAAAGTTATTTTTACATAATTGTAAATTAAGTAACTCCCAATGAACATTCTCTATAAATACCCAAGTAAACAACTAAAGAAAGGATTTTGGAGAGACATAATTTTTAGTTTTTGATATTTTGAGAAACTTTTAAAGACCAATGCCACCACAACAACATACTTATTAAAGGAGCGAATGATGTAATCATCCAAATAACCATCATGTATAGAGATAACACCACCATTGCATGTTCCTCTTCTTTGCCATCTTCTCTCTTATTTTGTAAAACACCATTTTATCCTAAGATGCATTACATAAATGGTTAGAGCTAGGTTAAGGCCAACCCAAGCCCAACCTTAAATATACTACCTGAGCCCGAATTCAACCCGACATACACATCCCAAACTCGGCTCAATTTAGAATAACAAGCTTCAGGCCAATTTTGAATCAACCCAAATTTAACTAATTTTTTTTTTCAACAATGTCATCCTCTTCTACCTCTCCTCCAACAGCTCTCTTGGAAGCACATTGCATAATTACTTGTTGTGAGGCTTAAGCTAAACAAAAGAAAGACATCAAGGCATACTTTGAAGAAGACTGGAAAAACGTGTTAAGAAATCATAATCTGTTGAAATATTATAAAATATTCAACAAGGGAATAAATCCCATTGAATAAGGAAGGTGAGGTGTGTGGTGACACAACACCACTCCCACTTCCCTCTTTTAGAGAGACGTGTGGGAGTGGCTAGGGTTGCCTCACTCCACTCCTCTCTCTCCCAATGTTTTGTAGTTGTTGATCTCATCTCTCTAGATCTACGGTCAAGGGTAAAACATTAATTAGGGTTGCCTCCAAAACCTAATCCATCTCTATAAATACCTACATGAATCAAAGATAAAAGAGTTTTGATAAAAAAAAAGAAGAAGAGATTTTAGAGATGGAACGTGCAACATTGGTGGCTGTCTAGGGTTCTCTCTATGAAGAGACAGAGGAAGAAGAAAGAGATTATTGGAAAGCCAATGAATACTCTCTGAAGAAGAAGAAGAAGGAATGTGAATCTGTTTGCAATCTTCATATTCTTAATCTCTATCTTTCTCTCTTGTCATTGTGAATCCGGATCTTGATCTCGGTTATCTTCCTTTAAGAAGTAATACCTTGAGGTCTTGATTCAAGACTCTTATTAAAATCACTCTCATCTTTGAAGGAGATTGCTTGGTTTAACAAGAGTGATAATGTCATAAGATTTGGTTTTCTCCTTGTGGGAACTCTCATTTATCTATGAGTGATTTGATTTGAGAAAACTATTTGACACTGTCGTTATGCTGCCAGATTTTTTATACAATTAATCCCTAGACTTTTGGGCTTTAAGAACAACAACAAGGTTTTATTTGTCTATGCCAAAAAGTGCAAATCCGTAGAGAGACAAGGGTTCTACCATATCTAGATTTTATCCTGGAGTTAGCTTGGCCATGATCCCTTGCACGATATTGGGAGGCCTCGACGATCTTTAAGAAACGTGATAACGACACCTTCTGTGCTCGGATGAACTGGTTAATAATGAAACTTTAAGAAGATTAGAAAATTTTTGAATCATGAAATTTATGTTCTCTCCTACTTTAATTTCTGACAATCCCAAAACTCAACAATTTAAAGATATGTCTACTCCCATGGATCAACCTGGGATTTATCATTTTGAATCAACCCAATTAAATGGAGAGAACTTTGAAAGATGAGAAGAAAAGATGGAATACACTTTAAGACATCACAATGTCTACTATGTGTTGACTGGTGATCCACCAATCATCCCTAACGGGTATGAGGCAACAAAACAAAAAATTGATGTTGCCCTAAAAGCTTATGCAGACTGGAAGGCCGCTAATTACAACTGTTACCATTTCATTCTTGAGACACTTTCTGGTAGTCTCTTCAATCAATTTGTGAAGAAGATAAAAAATGCTAAGGACTTGTGGGAAGTTGTGACTACTGTCTATAGAGGAAAAGTTGTGGGTAACAAGAAATTCCACGTGCAGAACTAAGGAGAGGTCAAGACGGTGGATACTAAATCTGTTATGGAATAAGCCAAAGAGTTCCAAAAAATTGTTGATGTAAAAACTGCTGCAGGGATGAATTTAGATCCCATTTTTCATGTTAATATGTTGATTTCCAAGCTATGTCCATCTTGGCAAGATTATAAGACCAAGTTAATGCATGAAAGAGATGACATAGAACTTGACACCCTGATGCATCATCTGCGAGTTGAAGAACTAGCTAGAAATAAAGATAAGAAGCTAGAACCAACTGAGAAGGAACATATGGTGGAAGCTACACCTAAGGGTTGTTTCTTACCTCACAAGAAAGAATTCAAGAAGCCTGTTAAAGGAAAGAAGAAACTTGTTGAAAAACCATACAACAAATTCTATTATTATAGTTGTGGAAAACCAAGGCATGTGGCTAGAGTATGCCATAGTAAGAATAATGGTGATGATGCACAATCACAACCACAAGAGCAAGTTCAAGAACAAGAGAAGGGTCCATGATGATGATATGACAGTTGTAGTCACTGAAGCCAACATAGTGGAGAGGAAGTAGACTGAGGGCTTGATACTAGTGCCACAAGACACATCTGCAGGAACAAAGATTTGTTCACCTCCTATGAACTAGTGGGGGATGGAATGAATATGTTCATAGGAAACTCCTCATCCTCTAAGGTGATTGGAAAAGGCACAGTGGAGCTGCAGTTTACCTCTGGGAAGACTATTACTCTCAAAGAAGTCCTACATGTCCATAACATCAGGAAGAATTTGGTATCCGAATCACTTCTGAGCAAGCATGGATTCAAGATGGTGTTTGAGTCTGATAGAGTTGTAATCTCTAAGTATGGTGTGTTTATAGGCAAAGGATCTACCACCTCTGGAATGTTTAAACTTAATATTATTAATGGAATACTTTCTACTTCTGCTTATTTGATTGAGTCCTGTGATCTTTGGAATGGTAGATTAGGACATGTTCATTATAACAAAATCAAGCACATGACAAATCTGGGATTGATTACCAATCTAGATAATGCAACAAGTGACAAATGCATCACTTGTAGTAAATGCAAGATCACATGTAGTTCATTCTTAAGTGTACAAAGATCATCTAATGTGCTAGATCTTGTACACATTGACATTTGTAAAATGATAGATACACTATCCAGAGGAGGAAAAAGATATTTCATAACATTCATTGATGATGCGTCCAAATACACTTATGTGTTTTTGGTAAGGAGAAGAGATGAAGCATTTGAAAAGCTCAAGACCTACAAAGAAGAAGTTAAGAATCTTCTTGATTTGAAGGTCAAAGTTTTGAGGTCAGACAAAGAAGGTGAATATATAGATTCTGAATTCATCAAGTTTTGTGAAGATTGTGAAATCCATAGAGAGACCTCAACACCATACACACCACAATAAAAATGAGTTGTTGAAAGAAAGAATCTCACTTTAACAAAAAGGTCAATGTGGTGATGATAAGTTCTAAAGCATGCCAAAATTTATGGGGAGAAGCCTTAATGGCTACTTGTCATATATTGAACTGAGTTCCTCAGAAGAAATCGGTCGTTACTCCATATCAAGTATGGAAAGGAAGGAAGCCTAACATAAGCTACTTCAGAACCTAGGGTGTTTAACTCAAGTAAAATTGCCAAATGAGCACACATCCAAAGTAGGTCCAAGAGGAACTGATTGTGCACTTATTGGTTATTCAATGACAAGCAAAGCATATAGATTTCTAAATTTAGAAACTCCTACTCTACACACCATCATTGAATCCATCAATGCTGAATTCTTCAAGGAAACATTTCCATTTAAGAAGAACGTGGAAATAGTGGGGGTGAATGAACCTATCACACGAAAAAGGGAAAGACCCACTGAGAATGTACAACCCACACCTTGAAAGAGCAAGAGAAAGAGAAAGCACAAAGGCTTTAGTCTTGACTTTATAGTCTGCATGGCAGAAGGAGATCCCCTATCTTACCTATAAGCCATGAAATCACATGATGCGATGTTCTGGAAAGAGGCTGTAGATGATGAAATACACTCTATAATGTCCAATAATACTTGAATATTGGTGGATCTTTCTCAATGGTGCAAACTAATTTGGTGCAAGTAGATATTTAAAAGAAAGATGAAACCCAACGGAACAGTTGAGAAATACAAGGTTCGATTGGTGGCTAAAGGGTTCAAAGAGAAGAAAGATTTTGATTACTTCTATACCTATGCACCCGTAGCAAGGATCTTAACTATCAGGTTATTGATAGTTGTGGCTTTGATTAAGAATCTTATTATACATCAAATGGATGTAAAGATACCCTTCCTAAATGGCCAACTGGAAGAAGAGATTTACATCGATCAACCAGAAGGATATGTCATGCCAGGACAAGAAAAGAAAGTATGCAAGTTGATAAGATCGTTATATGGATTAAAGCAAGTATCCAAGCAATGACATGACAAATTCTAGAAAACTCTCATTGGCAATGGATTTAAATCTAACAACAGAGACGTATGTGTCTATTCAAAGACCAAAGAAGAGTCATATGTGATAATCAGTATATATGTTGATGATATGCTCATCTTTGGAACTGATTTATCTTGTGTCCAGGACATAAAGAGGTTTCTCTCATCGGTATTCGACATGAAAGACTTGGGGGTTGTGGAAGTTATCTTAGGAATCAAGATCATCTGAGATGATGATGAGATTGTGATTTCACAATCCAACTAAATTGAGAAGATTCTTAGAAGATTCGACATGTTCGAATGTGATTCGACACCCATACCAGTGAATCACAACCTAAGGTTGACAAAGAATAAAGGAGACTGTGTATCACAATACAAGTACTCACAAGTTATCGGCTGCACTAGGCTAGACATTGCCTTTGCAGTAGGGATGTTGAGTAGATACACGAGTAATCCAGGTAGTATGCATTGAAGTGCATTGAATTTAGTTCTGAGGTATCTAAAATGAACCATGAACTATGGCCTACGTTATGACAAATCCCGCTGTGGTTGAGGGACATAGCGATGCTACCTGAAATTCGGATTTGGATGAGTCCAAATTAGCGACTGCTTGGATTCATACATTGGCTGGAGGTGCTATTTCCTAGAAATCCGAAAGATAAATGTGTTTGACCCATTTTTCAATGGAGTCAGAGTTTTTAGCCTTGTCATCGGTAGGAGAGGAAACAGAATAGTTAAGAAATGTACTGGTAGACGTACCAATGTGGGATAAGTCTGTGTTGGCAATAACCATTTACTGTGATAATCAAGCTGTTATATTCAAAGTAGAAAGTGAGAATTACAATGGGAATGCCAGGACCGTACACCTGAAGCACAATCATGCGAGGGGTCTTATAACTGACGGCATTGTGGCTGCACAGTATGTGAAGTCCAAAGAGAATTTGGCAAACCTGTTATCAAAAGGCCTTAATAAGGAGTTAACCTGTTGTACGTCGAGGCGAATGAGACTAACAAGTTTGTAAATGGTGTATTTGGTAGAAACCCAACTTGATTGTCCTAGGTTCAATGGGAAACCAACTTGGCAGCACTGTATGTTAATCAGGTTCAATGGGATAACAAACCAGATAAACCAATTGTAAGCACAAATTTTCATTTAATAAAATTTATCCTTTCCTATGGCAAGCCTGCAAAAGAATTACTTGCAGATGGTGTATAGTATTCTTACAAAAGGTGGTTCTGAGGGAGGAGTTGTGATTGGTCGGTGTAATGGATGACATGGAAATCCTAATCTACGGGTGAGGGTATCTTGGTAATTTTAGGTGTGAATGCATTAATGGACATTAATGAGCTAAAATCCAAAAGATGAGCTCATTAATGCCTTAATGCATTAATTACATGTAAAATGAGTCATCTTCTTGGTTACCTTACTTTTGGGGTTCTTGTGCTTGGAAACGGATGAAATCAATGTCTAGTTTTGAAGTCTCGGATACTTCGATCGCAATGGATCAATTGGAATCGAATAAGTGGATCAATTGATTCTGTATGGCCCTAGGATGACTCGTACCTATGCAGGAAGGGCAAAATGGTAAAATTGATTTTTGGTTTCTTTATATGAAAGATGATCCTTAGCTTTTGAGAACTTTGGACACTGACCATTCCGTATTCTTATACCCGGGCCAAAATCTTCATTCAAAACCGTGATTCGTCCGAGACTGAATCTCTAGTGGAACTGAGACGAATTTTTGTTGGGGCCCATGTGGAAATATTAGAGGTCACAACATTTTTTGGGCATCAGAATCATGAGTCCACAAGACCTGACAGGTAGATAATATGATTCCCGGTGAATTCCTAGGAAGTTCCCAAAGGAAGGTCACTTTGCAGAGAAACACAACCTAAATTTGTGATGAAATGAATAATTGGGTTATGTTGAGTCATTATAGGGCCAATCTATTAGGGGGTTTATCGAAGATATCAAAATTTAAAAAAAAAATGGGCCTGACCTTGAGGGATTTGGATTTTCGGAGTGTTCTTGGGGGTTCATTGAATGACAGATGCGAGCAGAAGTGACCTGTTTCTGTTTTGGGGACAATTGAGCCCCTCGGAGTCTGTCGAGCTTCTCAAAGGCCTTGGAAGGAGTTTTTTTGGAGGGTCTTGGGATTGCCAAGGTTGAGCCACTGATTGGTTGAGTTTTTGATTCGTGATGACTCTCCAGGGATCTTTAGTGGGTTCATCTTTTGCTGGGAAGTTATGGGGTTTGATCTGGGGAGATTGAGGAAATTGATGTAGATTGGATTTGATAATTCTTGAATTTGAAAGCTAGTATTAAAGCTTAGGCCAAGACTGAGAGATAGCCTCGGACCATTCTGAATTCAAATGTCTGGAAAACTTTTGAGCATGAGCATAATTCTAAAACTCGGCCGACCCGGGTTCAGATCACCTGGATCGGATCGGGATCGGCGGGACTGATCTTGGTTCAGGCTTGAAATCGAGTTTAGCATCAAATCGGGCGATCCATGCGTTGGATCGGCCGATCCAGAGATTCGGCACATGGATCGGGCGATCCTTTGTCGGATTGGCCGATCTAGAGATTCGGCACATGGATCGGGCGATCCTTTGTCGGATCGGCCATAGGTTGATAATAACGACTGTAAGAGCTCATTTACTCATTTTGGTCAATTTGCTCTCCTATACACCGATTTTCATCATATATATATTTTTTTGATAAATTGCATTCTAACACCCTTGTGTGTTATTTTAAACAAGTTTTTACGATCAAAAACTTGTTTTTGGGTGGATTTTGGAGTTTTTGCATAAAACTAAAAAATGTATGATTTTTTACTCAATCTTCGTTTTGATTTATTTTTTTCAATAAATTGATATATCAACACATTTGGATGTTAGATCTACTAATTTATTGCATAAAAAACAACATTTGAGTGGCCTTTGATGAATTAAAGTCACTTTTTGTCAAAAATATGAATTTTTTAAAAAATTCAAAAAAAATTCAAAAATAAATATATAGTATATATATGATATAATAGACCATAAATCTATG
>JAOXJP010117447.1:0-27955 GCA_025762735.1 Platanus orientalis | reverse complement strand
GGGGATGGTCAAGAGGATTGAGTTAGACTTTGGAGGTGGGTATATTGTCTTTTGTGATGTTTGTTGTATTTGTGCCTGATGGACACAAAAATTTTGTATGTTAGTCATTTTGTTGTAATGCTTGATATTTAATGAAATGACTACTTTTTGAAAATTCTCTTGATCTGCAATGCCTTATCTCTTTGATGAGAGAGAGTTTCTCACAGCGCGCACGAGTGGTGAGTACGCATTGGCCCATACTCTTCTTACAGGAGCTGTATCTTCTGCGCTGAGGATACTGTGCGCTGCCATGAGCCCAGACACAAAAGGAGTGGGGCCCATACACCCCAAGAGCACCATCCTTCAAGACATTTGTTGCAGATCTACTTGATGAAGGGGTTCCACACAAACTAGCCTTCGATGTCCTTTTCGTAAACTTCCGATAACAACAAAATAGAACAAGCTCCGAAAAGTATGTTATACTATAGCCTCCTCCAAGACATAGTACCTCTTAATGTCCCATTTGCTAGCTTCATTACATATTCATAACATGTAGATACCAAGAGGAGAGCTTTATGTGCTCAATGACTCCATTCCACAAAGTCCTTCGTTCATTTCGTTTGTCAGGTGATAATTATTAAGTTACAACCTAATCTTTTGATTGGTTGAAAATCAACAAAGGTTAGGATGTATTTGTGCTTGTTTGGTAAAAGTTTGAAATGAATTTGTGCTTGTTTACATGGATTGATGAGATGGGCCAATGGGTGATGAGAATGATGCTTTGTCTACAAAATGATTCCTTTTGATTGGTTGAAAATCATCAAGGGTTGTGATGCATTTGTGCTTATTTGGTCAAAGGTTAAGATGAATTTGTACTTGTTTACATGGATTGATGAGATGGACCAATGAGAAATGAAAATGATGCTTTGTTTACAAAATGCCTTCTTTTGATTGGTTGAAGACCATCAAGGGTTAGGATGAATTGTACCAAGTAGAGGTTTGCATGTGGGTTCTATAGGTATTTGAAATTCAAACCTTTGATCTAAGGGTGGATAAATGGGGTGCACATAAAAAGATCCAAATCTAAGGTCTTATGGAATAACCCTTTAAGTGTGAATGCATTAAATGGGCATAAATAGGGGTTAATGAGATAAAGTCTAAAAAGGATGAGCTCAGTGACCCTAAATGAATTAAATTTTTTCTATTATATGACTGTTTTACTTTATGGGTTCCCATACTCGGAAACATGCAAACTCAATGTCTGTTTTCGAAGTCCCGGATGTTCCAGTAGCAATGGATCAGTCTGAAAGAAACTACGTTAAGGGTAAATGGGTAAAATCAAGGTTTTATTGACCTTTAAAGATCTCAAATAATTATTAAAGGGGCAATATGGTAAAATTGATTTATGGGCTCTTTAGATGAAAGATGACTCTCAGTTTTTGTGAACTATGGGTTTTGACCACTCTGAATTTTGATACTTGGACAGGAAACTGGGCCAAAAACCTCTTTTTAGGCAAGTGAAAAAATCCCACCTAAAATGCTCATTGGGAAAGCTTTGGTTTGCGGCAAAAAACATGGCTCACAAATTATCGAAGCTTAAAGAGTCTAGAGTCTATAGGAACTGACAACTCGTCCAATGGATTGTCGGGTAATTGCTGAGGATTTTTCGAAGGGGGGTCACTTGAGGGTTTAGAATGACAGTAGCTCACAGAAGACTGGTGGTATTAAGTTAGTAAACATTGACGAATGCCCGGGGTCTGGGAAACGATCTTTGAAGGCAGGACAAAAACATAGAAAATTGGTTTGACCTTGCCGAATTTTGAGTTCGAGAGATTTCTTGAAGACTCACCAAGTGTCAAATACAAACAAGCTGAGTCTTCCCCTAATCTGGACAAAATGTGGTGAGTAGGCTTGCAAAAGTTACCGAGGCAGTTGAGGGAGATGGACTTTCAGAGTTTTCAGAGTTACCGAGAAATGACCACTGACAGACTGAATTTCGGAGTTCTGATGAAATCCTGAGGTTCAGTTGAGCACACAACACTTGACCCAAATGTGTGGCTCATTTTGTAGTAGTTGGGGGAAACTGAGTAGATTGATTCTTCAAATGCCCTTTTTTCATTAGGGGTTTTTGAGAAGGCCTTGAAATCTGGAGAGATGGACACTGACTGATCAAGATTTAGAGGTTTAGAGAACATTCTGGACCAATGTAGGTGAAATGCAGTTAAAACTAACTTCTTACCCCCTAGGGAAGATTTGAGATTTCACGGGGGTTTGAGATTCTGGGTACCCTTCTTCTGAGAAATAACTGATTGAAGATAAAACAAAGACTGAAAGACGACCATTGACATTTTTGAGTTTTGATGCTAGATGAATCTTTGAGGGCTTTTTGCACGTCGTTTTTCCACTAGGGGTTTCCAGAGGTTGAGAAATTGACAGTTGTCAGTTTGTGAAAAGATTTTTCTTGTGATAAGTTCCTTGAAGGTGGTGAAGATTGAAGTGTGTAGGACCCAACATGACATAAATCAAGTGATGAGAGAAGCTTCAAGGGTCATTTAAGGGTCTAAGGGTAAATTTTGAAGGCAAAATGGTAATTTTTATGCAGATGAGAGTAAAAAGGGTAAAAATGACAATTCTTCACTTGTAATGCTTTTCCATGGGAAGACTTACGGAGGCTAAAAAAATTTATAGACAATCTGTGAAGATATCAATTTTTGGCCCAAAGGGCAAAATGATGATTTTTCCGCATGTAATGCTTCGTTGTGGGAACACTTATAGAGGCTGGAGAATTTGAAGATAATGTATGTGGTGGTCTTGAATGTGGATGCTCAGTCCTATTGATGTTTTTTTTTTCGAGAATCAAGGTTTAACTAGAAATGGTGTTTTTGGGTTAATCTACTGCACGTGGTATGATATGGATGATGTTTTTTCTGATCGAAACATTCGAGAAAGACTTCATAAGAGATGCCTAACCTCTTGGGGTCCATTTTGCTCTCCCTAACCAGTGTGCTTAAGGTCTTTATGCCTAAGTGCTACTTTGATGCTCTTCACTTCATAGATGACCCGAGTCAACATTTGGGTGCTGATAGTACATATCCGAAATTAAATGTCGGTTAAAATTATGTGAGCACCTGTTACCTGTTCGTGAAAGCCACTAAACATTAAGGTTATGTTTGGTTGTCACCTATAATGAAATCATTTAATTTTTTAATCCCCATTACATTTGAAGCCATAAGGTGATCGTTCAAAATGAACTCATTTAAATTCATATATCATTCATATTTGAAAATCAATCCATCTTTGTTGGGGTTCATATGCACTCGGTACCATGCCAAACCGAAATGAAATGGTTTATTCCAAGTGAATCAATTGTAACGCTACAAATTAAAATCTAGTTATATTGAGTTAAAAAAGCTTATGATGTATACACGTTTTCGGGACCTTCCTAAACACTCATTTAGTCCTAATAAATATTGACACAATCTCTCTCTATCTCTCTTTTTGTGGGTTTGAAGGGTCTGTTTGCTAGAAGAAAGAATGTTTTCAGTACACTTTTGAAGTGTATTGGTAATCCTTGTGACTCCAATTCAAATATACTGCTTGCATATTCTACCATATCCTACAATTATTTGGTTTTTTTCATAGGCAAACTACTGCAGGCAAAAAATAATAATAATAATAATAAATAAATAAATAAATAAATAAACAGGTGGTAATGAGCTGATGCAGTTGGTAAGGGATGAATTAAGGGTTGTTTGGTTCGAATTTTAGGATTAGATTATTGATTCTGATTATGGATTCTCATAATTAGATATTGGAATCGGATTGTAAAAATCCAAAATCCTATTTGGTTACCTATTTTTGGAAGTTGATTTTACCAACCATTAGATTTGACGGATACTACATGTGTTAATTTAGTTGTTAGCCTTGTAGGCAAAAAATAGTAAAGAAGATGAGGTAATTTCCTTTTGTTTTTTGTTTGTCATGTTACAGTGTAGAAAAGTGAAAAGTGATTATGATTTTTCCCTGATTCTGATTATGCTTATGTAATATCGAATTCTACAATCCGAACTAAACATCTCTAATATGGCCTAGAATCGATTATGATCTAGAATCAGATTTTAGAATCCGAACCAAACAACTCCTAAATGAATTTATGTAGATATTATAACTTGAGGAAACAAATCTGGTAGACATCAGTACATTGAATTCCAGACCAAGGGTTAACCTAGGGGTGGCAATGTTTGACACGACCTGCGAACCCGACATGACCCAACACGAAAATAAGAGGGTTAGGGTTGACCCTAAACATGTTTCTGGTCAAAACAGGTCAACCCGCTTTGACATGATTAATAAATGGGTCAGGGTAGGGTTGAGCCAAATGGTCTTGTACCCTTACCTTGACATGACACGAACCCGACTCGCCAAGATGAATTACCCTATAACCCATGAACCCAACATGACCCAACACGAAAATAAGTGGGTTAGGGTTAACCTTAAACGTGTTTTGGGTCAAAACAGGTCAACCCACTTTGACACGATTAATAAATGGGTCGGGTTAGGGTTGAGCCAAATGGTCTTGTACCCTTACCTTGACAGGACACAAACCCAACTCGCCAAGGATAATTACCCTATAACCCATGAACCCGACACGACCCAAAGCGAAAATAAGCGGGTTAGGGTTGACCCTAAACATGTTGCACGTCAAAACAGGTCAACCAACTTTGACACGATTAATAAATGGGTCGGATTAGGGTTGAGCCAAATAGTCTTATACCCTTACCTCAATACGACACGAACCCAACCTACCAACACCAATTGCCACCCCTAGGTCAACCTAGAGATGAGGTGGAATGGTCCAATCTGACCGAACTGACAGTCTGACCGTGGATCAAACAAGTTACATCAGATTATCCAAAAAATGAATTAAAAATAAAATATTCACTTTATAAGTCTGGTTCTATGATACAAATAACCTTGTGAATTGGTTTGACCTAATGGATTAGCAGGTTGAAAGTTCATTTGGGTTTAATAAGTATCTAGTTTTGAGAACTAGACTGACCATCAAACTGTTAAGGTGGATGGTTCAGGTCCAACCGGGTTTGACCGTCGGTTTACATGATCCAACCATATGGTTTGCTTCAAACATAAGTAAAATGTAATAATAATAAAAATAAATAAAACAATGCATAATGCATTAGAAGGTTTATGACCGGGTTTCTAATTTTTTGATATAGTAATAAAATATCATGAAGTAAAATAATTCAGGGAAAGTGGGAGTAGAATTTTGAAAGACATGGTTTTATTTATTTTTTCTTAATTTGCTAAAAGAATAAGAACTGATTAGTTTTATTAGAACTGGATTCGTAAAAACTGACTGATTTTGGTTGGTTTTGCTAGTTATATGTGGTTTTTAACAGATTACGGTTAAGTGCATGGGCCCACACTCGCCCGTGATCAACGATCTGAACCCTTAGGGGGGGGGGGGTCAAAGGATTCAATCTACCCGGCCATCTTGCCATCTTGAATAATAAGGAAGTTAAAAAATTTCTACTGTACGTCTAAAGACCATGCCAAATGCTCACAGCACAGCGTCCCATTGCCATCAGTAGTGGTGCCTTAGCTAGTTGAATAATCCTCCACTGTAATTGGTTGCATATCTTATGTTGTTCTAAGTTAGTGGTATCAATGTGCGACCTGCAGGAAGAGCATATGGTGTATCACTATTTTTATGTATCAAAAAATGATAAGCACCGATTTATCAATTATAACATTAAAACTCTCGGTTCTATATATGTTGTTATACATGCTTATATGATACTCCTGATAAATTTTAAGTAGAATAAATTTATCGTCCCAACCTCGCGTGTTGCATCCTCCTTTTTGCAAATCCGAGAGGATCCTGAGTCCATATATAATATATCTATCTTCTTCCTTTCCTTCACGTGAGAATGCCTTGGATTAGATTTAGGGGTAGGCATAAGGCACCCACCAATACACGTATCCTAACCACGTTGTAGTCTTGGATGCACTGCCTAATCATAATAATTACCAAAAGATAGAAAATCATAATTAATGGGAACTAAAGCATGGCTTGTTCTCGATTATAGTTATATAAACTTTTTATTTCTCCCAGTGATCTGATTCTCTTGTTTGTCCTATTGCACGGAGCCAAAGAATAATTAAAATAGATTTAGGCCACCTACCGAATGATTAATCATTCTAGATTTTTATAATGACAAATACATCCTACAGGAAAGACTCGTTTCTTTCTCCATATAAACAAATTTGATCCAGGCAGCTAGTTGGACCACGGTTTTAAATTTCAGCAACACATATCGGTGTAATTCACAAGATGTTGAAATTGTTTATGTGTAATGATTTCAGAAGAAAAAAAAAAGATTATGTTTGGGAATTCTTTCATTTGGAATTTTAGAATTTCAACCAAATTTTATTTGATTTTGATGGATAGCTTGTCTTAACGAGTTACAAAAGCTTTGGAGAAATTTCCTTTTAAATATTTCAAAATAATGAAATCAGTTAAAACTAAAGAAATATTGAGAAATTATTGGAATAAGTGAAGTTTTTCAATAAAACTTTAAATGATTTTAAATAGAGATCAGCTGTAACATATTTTTCTGTAGCTTTTGTAGTATGAACAAAAGCATGGGTATTTTGTTTATCTTTTAACATGGACCTGTTGTCTTTTTGTGATCTTTTTGTTCATTTTACAAAAAGCTACATCAAAATTTGCTACAGCTGATTATTTAGCTTTAGATAAGCATGGTTCCACATTCAAGACTCAAATGACTATAGAAAGCACATTTAAAAAAGGAGATCAATAGGAGACTAGCATATAGGTTACAAGATAAGTTTAATTGCTATCAAAATTTAGGTTTTTTTTTTAAACTACACGAGCACGTAACACAAGAACACTCTCACTTCACTGCCTCTCAATACCACATGGGCTTTCTCTTAAATTCTCATCTCCGTCAAGTAGACCTAATTTGGATGACAAAGGAAAATGAGGCCATCGCAAACCTTGTGAACTACATATGAGTAAGTGTAAGCTTCATGTGATCCTAAGGTAACCCATAGGGTAAGTTAAGGATTCTACTATTACAAGTGTCCAATTCTGAGTTGGATGAAAGAAACAATCGTGTACTCTCGGTACTCAAGAACCTGCACTACCTAAATGTGGGTACTTGATTCATGGGCACTCATCATCTACCAAACCTTGGTCCTCAAGCCACCAAACTTACATCCTCATATGCTCTTTGTAAAGTGTGGAGATTTGCATGTGGCATGAAAGGCTGTGTGGGAGCCGACACAACATGAAAGTCCGTTGAGTAGTGTTTAGGTCAAATGACACCCATATCAAGCAGCAATACACAGCACCAAGAACAGTGTTTGGTTAGACAATTCTTGGTTGTTGATTTTTTGGATGGGTAAATCAATTAGGAGGAACTTCAAATGCAATTCTGAATCAATCGTACAAACACTTGAACAATCGTGCATAAAATAGTTCATTTGCGTACTGTCATTTGTGTATAGTAAGATTGGTTCATTTGCGAATTTCAGGCATGGTTATTCGTGCACTCCACTTGGTTATTCGTGTACTTTGCACTGGGTCATTCACGCACCTTGAACTTGATCATTTGCACACTTTGACTTAGAGTTCAAACTTTGAATTTTCTTTTGTTTGTTTTAATACTAATTCATCCGAAACAGAGAAGGTACCATTTTTGCGTTTTTTGAAAATAGTCATAGCCTCCCAATATTGTGCAAGAGATTCGGCCAACCTAACTCCAAGATACATTGTCACTCGGATAGAACCCTTGTCACTCTACGGAGTTGCACTCTCCAGCAGAGACGAATAAGCCTTTTACCGTTATTTAAAGCCCAGGGTCCTTCTCAAAAATTTCAATAGCATAATGTTACTATTAGAGTTGAATATCTAGTATGCTCAAGGCATGTGGTGTGTTTGCACAACACCTTATGTCGAGTTAGCTCAACTCTTAAGACAAGCTATCTCTTGAAGAAAATGTTATCTCTAAAGGAGTACGTGACTAGAGAACTCAAGTTGGGGCGAGTTCTCAACAATCACAATCACCGTGAGTGAAAGGAAGGAAAGAGGATGTAGATGTATGAGAGGAGAGTGATCTTAAAGCAAGTTGCCTTTCTTAAGAGAGAAGGCGTTGGAACTCAGTAGCAGTTCTCTCTTCCTTCATCTCCTTCAACCTCTTCAACAGTCCAAGATATTTCAAACAGCCAAGAACTCACTCTCACTTTAGCAAGCTTCCCACGTCCCTCTTTATAAAGGGGAGACTCATTCCCAACTGCCCAGGGAGTCATTCGTTTGCCCTTTAGTTAAGGTTTACTAACCTCCTTAGCTTTGCAAGCGTTGGTGCGTCTGAGGTTGTTCACGATTTTGGGTATGCAGCAGGTTGGTGTTAGGTTTGAGATGAATTTAAGAGCTCAAAGGGGGAAGGAGTGTAGGCAGGCAGCAGGGCAAGCTGGAGGTCATCCCATTCGCCTAAGTCTTTCATGAAAGTGGAAAGGCAAGTAAGCAGAAAGAGTTCTACGATTGCTTTGTTTCTCAAAATGGGAAACAGGGCATTCGCCTGCTCCTCAATATTGTTAAAATATTTAACAAGCCCCCACTTATTTTAAACAATAATTTAGAGGTTTTTATAACATGCTTTAAGTGAGGTCCCCACACATAAGTAAAGGTGGCATCAACCTTGAACCCTTACATAGTGTAGATAGACATTAGCATGTCCAAATTATTTCAATGGAGAAATCCTTGAACTGAGTTTTCTAACAACCAAGACTTCTCACATGCGCAGTCCTCTTAGCAAAGTTTTACTCCTTTCACAATTAGATTAACATTTAAGGTCTTGCTTTATCCCAGTTTACTAGAGTGCTCTAGTGACAGCTTGGGTCTCATAGGAAGTGACTAACTTCTACACTCAAATAGGTGAGTTTTTTATCAAGAGCTTTCGTAAGCCCCAACCCAATCTGGGTCTATAGAACTCATTAAGAGATTCACATTTTCATCCTCCATCATCTATGAGTTTAACTCATAGGTAACAAACACTATTCTATAGGAAATACCTTTTGTAAGAACCACACATTTCATCTATAAGAATTGCATTTGTAGACTCACCATAAGAAGGGACACATTTCATTAATTGAAATTTGTGCTTTTAAGTGGATGATACATTTAACATGTTTTCCATTGAACCTTGAGCCATCAAGTTGGTTCCCTATTGAACCTCGAGCAGTCAGGTTGGGTGTCTAGTCAAAATGCACCCTACAGGCTTTCAAGTCCCATTCCCCTCGATGTACTTGAGGTTAACTCCTTACTCAGACCTTTTGAGAGCGGGTCTGCCAAGTTCTCTTTGGACTTCACATACTGTATAACCACAATGCCGTCAACGATAAGACCCTTCACATGATTATGCTTTAGGAATATGGTCCTAGGTTTTCCATTATAATTCTCATTATCCACCTTAAAGATGACAACTTGATTATCACAGTAGATGGTTAAGGTCGACATAGACTTGTCCCATATTGATATGTCTACTAGGACATTTCTTAACCACTCTGCCTATTCTCTTGCCGAAGACAGGCTACAAACTCTAACTCCATTGAAGAAGGGGTTAAGCATGTTTGTTTTTTAGATTTTTAGGCGATCGCACCTCCTGTTAAAGTGAAAATCCAAGCAGTCACAGATTTAGAATCATCTAGATCAGAGTTTCAAGTAGCATCACTGTGTCCTTCAACGACAACATGATCTTTTTCGTAGCAAATTTTATAGTTTATAGTTCCTTTTAGATATCCTAGAACTGTATACAATGCATTCTAATGCATATTCCCTAGGTTGCTAGTGTATCTACTAAGCATCCCTACTACAAAGGAAACATCAGGCCGAGTGCAGTATATGTCATACATTAAGCAGCCGATAATTTGTGAGTATCTGTATTGTGATACTTGACTTCCTGTGTTGTTCATCAACTTAAATTTGAGATTCACTAGGATAGATGCTAGAACGGTCTCAAGCATATCGAACTTCTTAAGTACCTTATCAATGTAGCTAGATTGTGAAATCACAATGCCTTTATCATCTCGAGTGGTTTTGATTCCAAGAATCACTTTAGCAACCCCTAGGTCTTTCATGTCAAACACAGAAAACAAAAACCTCTTTGTGTCATTGACGCAGTATTCATTAGTTCCGAAGATGAGCATGTTGTCCACGTAGAGACTGATGATCACACATGACTCTCCTTTGGTCTTGAAGTAAATGCACATGTCTCCATCGTTGGATGTGAATCCATTGCCGATGAGAGTATGTTTGAACTTGTCGTGCCATTGCTTAGGTGTTTGCTTCAATCTATACAATGATCTTATTAGCTTGCACACTTTCTTCTCTTATCTAGACATAACAAATCCTTTGGGTTGATTCATGTAGATTTCTTCTTCTAATTGACCATTTAGGAAGACAATCTTTACATCCATCTGATGTATGATCAGGTTCTTTATAGAAGTTATGGCCAACAACAACCTGATAGTTAAGATTCTTGCAACAGGTGCATAGGTGTCAAAGTAATCAAAGTTTTTTTTTCTTTGAACCCTTTAGCCACCAAACGAGCCTTATATTTCTCAATTATTCCATCAGGTTTAAGCTTCTTCCTAAATATCCACTTACAACCAATTATCTTGCACCCCTGAAGGAGATCCACTAGACCCAAGTGTTATTTGATAGTATGGAATGCATTTTATCATCAACCACTTTCTTTTAGAACATAGCATCATGTAACCTCATAGCTTTATTGTAGGAGAGCGGGTCTCCTTCAATGACACAAATAGAAAAATCAGGACCAAAGTCCTTTTCCTTTTTCTAATGCTTTTTCGTGGTAGAGGCGGAGTTGTCTTAGTTGCTCTGTCTCTTTTATTAGAGTTTATGACATTAACCCCCACTATTTTTGAGGTCTTCTGGAAGGGAAACATGCTCTTAAAGAATTTAACATTAGTGGATTCGATGATGATGTGTTAATTAGGAGTCTCTAGATTCAGAAATCTGTAGGCCTTGCTCATCATGGAGTATCTAATGAAATCATAATCAGTTCCTCAAGGTCCGACTTTGGAGGTATGCTCGTGTGGTAGTTTCACTTGAGCTAAACATTCCCAGGTTCTAAAGTAGCTCAAATTGGGCTTCCTTCCTTTCCATATCTTATATGGAGTAATCTCTAGTTTCTTTTAATGAACTCTATTCAACATATGACATGTAGTCAACAATGCCTCACCCCACAGGTTCAAGCATAAACCAACGCTTATTAGCATGGTGTTGACCATTTTGGTCAAAGTGTAATTCTTTCTTTCTGCAATCTCATTCTATTGCAGAGTGTTAGGTGCAGAAGTCTCTCTATAGATCCCATAATCTTCACAAAATTTGATGAATTTGGAGTCCATGTACTTACCTCCCCTATCAGATCTCAATACTTTGATCTTCAAGTTAAGGAGATTTTCAACTTCAGCTTTGTAAGATTTGAACTTTTCAAACGCTTCATCTTTGGTTCTCAGTAGATATACATAAGTGTATTTTGACACATCATCGATGAAGGTTATGAAGTATCTTTTTCCTCATCTGGACAGAGTATCTACCATCTCACAGATATCGGTATGTATTAGGTCTAGCACTTTTAGTGATCTCTTCACGCTTTTGAATGATGTATGTGTGACTTTGCATTTGCTATACACAATGCATTTCTCATTATTTGTATTAGCGATATTGTTAATGAGTCCCATATTAGACATGTACTTGACCTTGTTATAATGAACATGACCTAATCTAGTATGCCACAATTCACATAATTCAATCAAGTAAGCAGAAGTAAAAGGCATTTCATTCATAACATTAAGTTTAAACATTCCAGATTTGACAAATCCTTTGCTTACAAACATTTTGTTCTTAGTGAGTACAAACTTATCAGACTTGAACACCAGCTTAAAGCCATGCTTGCTCAATAACAATCCAGAGATGAGGTTCTTCCTGATGTCTGGTACATATAGGACTTCTCTAAGGGTGATGGTCTTCCCAGAGGTAGATTACTCTACTATGCCTTTTTCGATGACATGGGAGGATGAGGAGTTTTTCATGAACATGTTCATACCTTCCCCCACTATTTGATAGGTAGTGAATAAAGTTCGATTACTACAAATGTGTATAGTGGCATCGGTGTTTATCAACCAATCAGTCTCCTCTCCTACCATGTTGGCCTTAGTCATAACAATAGAAAGCTTATCATCTTGGATTTTTGCTTGCTTTTCTTCTTCTTCTTGCTGCGTCGATCATTGCCATGCTTGCGTTGGTGGTAGGCTCTTTCTAGGTGACCTGTCTTGCCACAGATGTAGCAGTGCATCTTGGTCCTTGTCTCTCCATAGTACTTGTCATAGGACTTCTTCCAGCCCTTGTCAGTCATCTTGAAATCTTTCCTCCTTAGAGAAAGTCAACCCTTAGGCCTATTTTCAACAAAGTGAGCCTTCTCAATCGGCTCAGGCTTCTTTCCTTTCTTCCTTGCCATCTCCTTCACCTGAAGGTGGTGCATCGGAGTATCAAGCTCCATGTCCTCAGTTTCATGTATGAACTTAGTCTTGTAATCTTTCCATAATGGAGAAAATATGGAAATCAACCCATTGATGTGAAATACAGGGTCTAGAAACATCCCTACGGCAGTAATTGCATCGACAATCTTCTAGAAATCCTTAGCTTGTTTCAAAACTAGCTTGTTGTCCACAATCTTGAATTCTTTGTAGCTTTGCACATTGAATTTCTTGCTCCTAGCAGCTTCGCCCTTATAGACATTGACTACGGCATCCCATAGTTCTTTTGCAATCTTGGTCTTCTTGACAAATTGATTGAAGATGCTATTATAAAGCATCTCCAAAATCATATAGCGGCACTTGTAGTTGGCTATGTCTCAATTCTTGTTTGCCTCAAGAGCAATATTAATTTCATCCAGTGTTGCTTTATCTTTAGATGGAATTAGTGTAGGTGCCTCAGCTAGCACATAATGGATATTCAGTTGTTTCAGTGTGAACTTAATATTCTCTTCCCATCTCTCAAAGTTCTCTTTATTGAATTGGGTAGATTCAAAGTGAAAGGTCTCTGGTTGCATAAAGGGAGTAGAAATTTCTTCAAACTGTTGATTTTCCGGATGGGAAACTCAATTAGAAGGAACTTAAAATGCAATTATGAGTTAACCGTGCAAATATTTAAACGATCGCACACAATTCAATCATTCATAAAATAGTTCATTCGCGTACTGTCATTCATGCACTATTTGTTATTTGTGTATTAGCATTTGCGCACAATAAGATTGAATTATGTGCGATCGACTATAAAAATATGTGATAACGACACCTCCATGCCACAGATCCATTTGGTATAACTAGATCTGGTTTGATTCCCCAAGAAGATGGTATGTAGGCAGCTTGTGGACGTGATGCCTGATGGTACAACTGCATCCTAAAGACCCTAAAATCCACCCTATAGTGTGAATGAGTTTAATGAACTCGGTAGCTTTTACAGGTGATGTGACATCTCGGATTCAAGACAAGATTCAACATAATATAAACAACCTCTAGCTCAAACATCCAAAAATTGTTTAGTTGTTATAAGAGATCATCTTCAGCTTGATAGGGGAACTTTAATAACTTATGTCATCTCTTGTTCCTTATTAATTCTAATATCCATTATGGCAGGATGTGAGGAAAGATACCGATGACTACTCAAGCAACTATGAAACCTTTAAGTAACTTCTACAAGCATCTCCTTGTTATATTTGGTTTATATTTGAAAATTAAAAATATAATCTTGTGGCTTATTTAGTATGTGAGTTGAGTACACCCACTACCTTAAATTAAGCCCAAAAGGTGTTTTATAATTTTATTAGAGGCAAGTTTGAATTTGAAGGAATTCATTTAACTTTTAGTAATTCCCTCTTAAACCCAAACCAAACCCACTCAAAAAAAATTTTCTCTTAAAAGTTCAGTCTCACATTGGAAGTGAAGAACTTCCAACTCTACCTTATAAGCAAATGCAAGAACTTGAGGGGTAATGGGGTTGAAGAGAAGAGGATAGTTTGGAGGTTGTTTGTTTACATCATGTGCGAGCGTGCTGAACCGAACCGAATTGAGCTGGGCTGGGTCAGGTCGTGGCGTGATGTGGTGTGGTGTGGTGTGGTATACACATGCGCATATATTATTCTATAATTAATTTATTTTATTTATTAACTTTCTTTAAAAGCTTTAAAGTTATATATAGTATACACTAATGCGAACGGCTAAAAATCCATATGCATTAGGTTTCCTAATGAGTATGGATTTAGCAACAAGTCAATATTAATTATTATTAATTAACATTAATTATATTACTTAATATGGGCACCCAAACTTGGTGAGATGCCATTTGTTGGGCGCCCTGAACTCTTTAAGAATGGAACCTTAACTAAGTGAGAGACAGAAATAATCAATCATCTTCTTTCTCGCTACGACTTTCTAGTTTTTGGTTTTCATTGAGTTTTGATTTTGTCTAAGAGTTCTAAGCCATTCATCATGTTTTTCTACTTGCCTATATGGGGTCTTGGTAGAGGTGTTGGTGTTCCTAGAGGTGGTCATAGAACAAGTCTTCCATACCTTGAGAGTGGCTGGCGAGTATCAGTTTAAGGAAAGTGTGTTTACACGACTTACACACCAACAAATCGATAAGTGTTTCTAACTCTTTATTTGCAGATTGTTTTCTCTGTATACTTTTGGACTGCATCTTCTATTCAGACACAATTCAGAGATATATGCATATCCCTTGTGATTTATTTTGTGGTTCGTACATAAACTAGAGATATATGATTTGCTATTGTTGAGGGTTACTATTGTCGTATCACACAAAGTGTTGGATTGTGTATTTGCTTAAAGAATTTTAGTATATCTTGTTATTGGCTGCTACTGAAATTATTAATAGTTCTTACAATCTTAAAGTGATATTGTGATAAACTCGGATCTCTGTTTATGAATTGATAGTCTTGAGTATATCCTATTTTGGATTTCTGAATTTACTGTTAACATGGACTATACCATTCCTGATGTTTCAAAGGTAGAGACATTTAATGGTTCGTATTTTAAGAGATGACAGAAGCAGGTACTCTTCTTGGTTGAGATGGCCAATGTGGCCTATGTCTTGTTTGAACCTAGATTTCAAGAATCTGATGAAGAATTGGAACCTGCATGGTCTTGGACTGCACTAAACTGGAATAAGGCTAACAAAATATATCTGCATGCTATATTAAATGCTTTATCAAATGTGTTATATGATATATACCGTGTGGAAGATTATGCCAAAGATGTTTGGGAAACCCTAGAAAAGAAATATGAAATTGAAGACGAAGGAAATAAAAAACACATAATAGGGAACTTCCTTGACTTCAAAATGACTGAAAACAAATCTGTATCTACATAGATTCATGAGTTCCAGAACCTGATAACTCAGTTGGAGGTAGATGGTATGCCTTAGGCAGAAAAATTCATGGAAAGAGTTCTCCTAAAGAAGCTGCCTCATTCTTGAAAGGATTACCAAAATAACATGAGAAGGAAAATGAAGAACTTACCTTTGAAAGAACTAATAATATACATCCATTCGGAAGAAAACAACCATCTGAAAGAAAGACTCAAAAATCCAAAGAATTGATAGCACACACAAATGTTATAGAAAATGAGGAAACTCATAAAGGTAAGAAAGAAAAAAAATTCAGGGGAAGAGAAAATTATTCAAGAAGAACAAGAAAAATCCTAAGAGAATAGATGGGGAGTGTTTTGCATGTGGAAAGTATGGTCATCCTACATCAGGGTGTTTCCATAGGAAGAAAAATAGCGCAAAGGTTAACATGACAGAAACAGAAGAAAAGATTACCGCGATGGTTACTAAGGTAAATTACGTTACAAAAACTAGAGACGGGGTGCTAGACACTAGGACCACCAAGCATATCTATTGTGATAGAGATGCTTTTACCTCCTACAAGGATGTTAAAGATGGTGAAAAGGTTTTTATGGGAAACTCAAATACTTCTTCTGTTGTAGGAAAATGGACGATCGATCTAAAGCTCATTTCTAGGAAGATACTAGAGTTGAACGATGTCATCCACGTACTTGATGTGCCGCACAACTTAATCTCCGAAGCACTGGTGAATAAGGTAGGACTGAAGCTCACATTCGAGTCTGATAAACTTGTAATGATAGAGAACGAGGTCTTTGTTGGGAAGAGATATTGTAATGGGGGTCTTTTTATACTAAACATTTTAGAATTAATAAAGAAGTTACATCTTCTTTTGTTTATCTTGTTGATTCTATGAGTAACAATTAGGTTTAATTTCAAATTTAATTAATGATGAACATATAGATGTAAAACTTGTGTAGAATCAAAACACACTAAAAATAAACTTAAACCGGTAAAAAGAGAAACTAAACTACTTGAACTCATATATAGTGATTTAGGAGATCTCAAGAATCATGAAACTAGAGGCGGAAAAAGATTTTATATAACTTTTATAGACGACTACTCACACTTCACTACTCTTTATTTATTGATAAATAAAGATGAAGCGAAAGAAATGTTCATAAAGTACAAAATAAAAGTTTAAAATCAAGTAGGAAAGAAAATTAAAAGACTTAAAATAGATGGAGGTGGGGAGTATGACTTTAACATATTTAAAGGTTATTGTGAATCACATGAGATTATCCATGAAACAACTACACCCTATATACTAGAATCAAAATGGGTGGCAGAACGCAAGAATAGAACTTTAAAAGAAATAATCAATGTCATGCTGATTATTTCAGGTTTACCACTAAACATGTGGGGGGTAGCAATTATCTCCGTATGTCATATACATAATAGGATACCTTATAAGAAAACTAGCAAGATACCTTATGAACTATGAAAAGGATATAGGCCTAACCTTAAATACTTGAAAGTGTAGGGGTGTCTAGCTAAAGTAAGATTACTTGATCCTAAGAAAATGAAACTATGACAAAAAACAAATGATTGTGTGTTCATAGGCTATGCACATAGTGGTGCAGCCTATAGGTTTTTGGTACGTAGAACAGAAAGTAATATCCTAGGATCAAACACAATAATAGAATCAAAGGATGCAGAATTCTTTGAGAGTATATTCCCAATGAAGAATAGAAACCCTACCAACCAAATTAAAAAAGTTATAGAAGTTGATAAAATAATGGATGAATGAAATGAATTAGAACCTAGAAGAAGCAAAAGAATAAGGAAAGCAACAGATTTGGGTGATGATTTTGTTACCTATCTGTTGGAACACAAAGTACTTCCATATGAATACATATGTCATTTGGTGGATGGAGACCCATTAAACTATAAACAAGTTGTAACCTCACCAGATGCAACTTTATGGAGAGAGGCTATAAATAGTGAGCTAGAGTCCATTCTAGCAAACCACATTTAGAAACTAGTGAATCTTCCTCCAACTACTAAAGCTATAGGAAGTAAGTGGGTTTTCAAGAAGAAGTTGAAACCTGATGGAACTATAGACAAATTTAAGGCAAAGTTAATGGTTTTAGGTAATAAACAAAATAAAGGCATAAAACTATTTTGATACCAATGCTCCTGTTACTAGAATAACAACCATTAGGACATTATTAGTTGTGGCATCAATCTATAAATTGGTTATACACTAAATGAAAATGAAAACCACATTCCTAAATGGTGATTTAGATGAAGAAATATATATATGACACGACTTGAAAGATTTGTGGTCCAAGAGAAAGAACATAAAGTATGTAAGCTTGTTAAATCAATTTATGGATTAAAACAATGGCATGAAAAAATTTACAAAACATTTATAAAAATAGGTACATCATTAATGATTCAGACAGATGTGTGTGTAGCAAGTTTTCTGGAAAAAACTGGTGTAATAATTTGTCTATATGTCGATGACATGTTGATTATGGATACTAACTTTGAAGTGATTAAAAATACTAAGAGGTTCCTAGGATCTAAATTTGATATAAAGAACCTAGGGGAGGCAAATGTAATTCTAACAGTTGAAATCTATAGAACAATGAAGGATTGATGTTGAATCAATCACACTATGTAGAAAACATATTAAAGAGGTTTGACCACTTTAATGATAAAACCTATGCAAACACCTTATGATAGTTGTGTACATTTAAAAAAAATAGAGGATAACTATTTACACATAAGGAATATGCACAAATAATTGGATGTTCAACCTAATTAACTAATAGCACTAGACCATACATAACATATGTAGAAGGGAGACTAAGTAGGTATACATCTAACCCTAATGAAAAACACTAGACTGCTAAAAGCGAGTCCTAAAGTACCTTAGGGGTACTACTGATTTGAGATTATTATATAGAGGTGTTCCACCAATACTTGAAGAGTATTGTGATGCTAACTGGATTTCAGATTCTAAAGATATGGAATCCACTAGTGACTATGTTTTTATATTAGGAGGTGGTTCAATTTCGTGGAAATCGACCAAGCAAACATGCAAGGCTATATCAATCGTGGGCGCATAAGTTATTACCTTCGATAATGCAGATAGTAAAGCTAAATAGCTTAGAAACTTATTGGCAGATGTTCATTTATGGACTAAACTGGTACCGCCAGTGTTTTTACACTGTGATAATCAGACTGCAATTACTCAAGCAAATAGCAAAAGCTATAATGGGAAAAATAGGCATATGCGCCTAAGACATGATGTGGTGAAGCAGTTGGTTGGTGATGGGGTTATATCTCTAGTATATAAGGTCAGAGAAGAATTTAAAAAATCATCTAACTAAACCACTGACTAGAGGGTTAGTGATGAAAATATCCAGGGGGATGAAACTTAAGCCTAAATCATGAGTTGATAGTGATAGTAACCCGACCTATGTGATTGGCGATCCCATGAAGTAGGTTCTTACAGGTAAAAACAAGTCACTAGGAAACTTGAGTGGCACTGTCATTTGTGTCTATCCCTATAGTATAAATAATGCATACTACAATATAATAAGGATGAGTCTTCAAACTCTTAATGGATCTATGATCCTTATGGGTGTTGTGTTTAATTGCAGTATATACTTAATAGATTTACCTACTTGAGTGTAGAGGTGGAGCCGCCTCCTATGAGAACTTGGGTTGGTTCTCTAAAGCGCTTTTGAGCATCCAAGTATGACCAAATTGTGCCAACCCATTAGAACAACGATGATATGAGAGGGAGTTACGGGTGACAATCTCAGTTGATTCACATAAAAGTAGTCTAGTTCATAGGACTTTCGTCCACCAACTACTATGATTACCAAATTGTTATACCAAGAGTCAATTCATAGTCTTTTAGATACTGATACCTATACAACTTCATTCTGGCTCTCAAAAGTTTGTTTTATTGATCTTTATGATTTTAAATTTATTTCAATTTTAAATCTTATGGGGGATTGCTATATTTGGTTTATATTTGAAAATTCAAAATAGAATCTTATAGGTTATTTAGTATGTGGGCTGAGTAGGCTCACTATCTTGACTTAAGCCCAAAGGGTGTTTTATAATTTTATTGAAGGGGAGTTTGAATTTGAAGGAATTCATTTAACTTTTAGTGGTTTCCTCCTAAACCCAAACCAAACATACTCAAAAACACTTTTCTCTTAAAAGTTTAGTCTTACATTGGAGGTGGAGAACTTCCAACTCCACCTTATAAGTAAATGCAAGAACTTAAGGGGTAACGGGGTTAAAGAGAAGATGAGAGTTTGGAAGTTGTTTGTTTACATCACGCGCAGACGCACCAGGCCGGGTTGTGTCATGGTGTAGTGTGGTGTGGTATACACACGCGCATATATTATTTTATAATTAATTTTATTTATTAACTTTATTTAAAAGCTTTAAAGTTATATATAGTATACACTAATATGTAACGGCTAAGAATCTATACGCATTAGGTATCTTAATGAGTATGGATTTAGCACCAAATCAATATTAATTATTATTAATTAACATAAATTATATAACTTAATATGAATACCCAAACTTGGTGAGATGCCATTTGTTGGGCGCTCTGAACTCTTTAAAAATGGAACCTTAACTAATTGAGAGACATAAATAATCAATCATCTTCTTTCTCGTTAAGACTTTCTAGTTTTTGGTTTTCATTGAGTTTTGATTTTGTCTAAGAGCTCTGAGTCATTCATCTTGTTTCTTTACTTGTCTGTATGGGATCTTGGTAGAGGTGTTAGTATTCTTAAAGGTGGTCATCGAACAAACCTTCCATACCTTAAAAGTGGCCGGCGAATATTAGTTTAAGGACAACGTGTTAACACGACTTGTATACCAACAAACCGATAAGTGTTTCTAGCTCTTTATTTGCAATTTGATTTCTCAATGTACTTTTGGACTACATCTTCTATTCAGACACAATTAAGAGATATACGCATATCCTTTGTAAGTTATTTTGTGGTTCATACATAAACTAGAGATATATGATTTGCTACTATTGAGAGTTACTGTCATCACATCACAATTCACAAAGAGTATTGGATTATATATTTGCTTAAATAATTTCAATATATCCTATTATTGGCTGTTATTAGAATTATTAATAGCTCTTATACTCCTCAGAAGAGAGCTAACTAGATTGAGTACCGCCAAGATGAGAGCTAAAGACGACCAAGTTTCTCTAGAATACTTGATAATAATACAAGAATGGGTTTACAATGGAATCGCATAAAGAAATATATTAGACCACAAAATTTGTAAAATTTCATTTTGTCATTAATCCGTGGTTATTGACGCTCATGACAGCTACCGTGCAAAAGCTTCATTTCCTTTTTTTTAATCATTCAACACTAATAACGTAACATCTTACCAGTTATCATCCACAAAGGGTTGAGAAATGCTGAGATGACTTAGCTGGGGTGGGTGCACCACGGCCCCAGGTTCACTTTAACAATACTTTTCAGTTGATAACACCAAAAAAGGCCTCCCTAACATCCATTTGAAATAAATAACAAAATAAACTACTATTGAAATATGGAGTAAACTACACGTCTAGACATCCTCCATAAAAATATTAGGAAACATATTGTAAGGAACGTTCTCTATTGCTAGTAAATAGCCTTGCAACTTCTTGCAGGCATGCATACCCCCAAAAAAGTGATTTATAGGAAGAAGTTAGACAACTTCTTGAAAGCACACGTACCCTCAAAACAGTGATTTGCAGGAATTTACAAGATTTTTGGCGAGCATAAAAAACATTGCTATGGGAAGATAGGAGTCATAGTCTGGCGTGAAATCATCTGCGACACCCTCCCTGATGGGACACTCAGGGGGGAATCAAAAATCCCCAAAAAGTGAATTGATCCCCCCCTCCAAGTGTCCCATCAGGGGGGTCGCAGATGAAATTAATTACTTGGATTTTTTATTTATTTATGTATTTATTATTTTCTTTTGATACCAATGTCACAGAGCACATGCAATGGACCCTGGGTACACAACCAATTCTGTATACCCCGTGCAAAGACCATTTATCTAGAGGTATAAATTTCACCAAATAAGGCCAAAAACCAATCCAAGCCATCCAATATTCATAGGCGGCTGTTCGTTACATGTAAACGTACGTTGATCTCTATTATAACCATCTCTTGATCGAACGACTAAGATCATCTAAGAATATCAACATTCTATTCCCAGTCGTTTGATTGATATATATATATATATATGCTTGATAGATAATCCAGATCAAGTATACAGATCGAACGGCTGAGAATGGTCAAACCTTGTACATTGTTATTATCCCACTTCTAGTAAGGTGGATGATCGTAGCCTCATTTTAAAACGCTTGTGATGAGGTTCAGTTGTGGGACCCACCAATAGTTGTCCCACGCAGGTTTCACATGCTTTTTAATTGAACTAACTATGCTTTATCCTTCTTTTTTAGTAAACCGCATCCGAAGGAATATCGTGGCGTGGGTACAACAACTGTAGCCGTGGATCCATGATTAGTGGATGGCTTGTTATGGATTATTATTACATTATTATTTTTTGTCATCCTTCCAAGCGATCTATTCTCCGGTGGCTTTCTTTCTTTATATATATATATATATTAAAAAAAATCTGATATTCCGGTTTTGTTGTATGGGTTATCTTATTGCATAAAGGAATAATAATTAATAGTTTAATACCTACAAATGAATCAGCATGTAACACAAGTGGTAAGGGTATTTTTGTAATACAAATGATACTAATCCTTTTATTTATTTACTAAAGCACTTTCCTCTCTTTCCCATGTGTATTTACTTAATAGCCTGTTTGGCAGCCACCTGTAATCTATGCATTTCATTTGAGTTTCTCAAGGCATTTGTAGCCATGAGGTGATGGTTCCTCAAATTTATACTGATTTGTTAATTACCGTTACTAATGAGGTCATCTTAGGTTTTTCTATAAAATGAAATGACTTATGTTATCAAGCACAAATCGCTGCAAATCTAAATTAGTTCATTACAAATCATCAGTTGTAGCTAATGAAATGATTACATTACAGGTGGCTGCCAAACGCAGCCTAAGATATCCCTTGTTTGCCATTGTGCAGCATGTTCATTGAACTGGTGGGATTTTTATCCATTTGAATTGGAGGTAATAATTGACGGATTTTTAGTATAAATGCCTATGTGTATTTACCAAAATATCTTGTCAGTTTTTGGGTCACATGGTGATTACATTAAAATGGAGATTATTCAAACTCTACCCGGAAAGGATGAGTCACCAAATGTTGGCCACCAACCAAAAAGTAGTAAAATACTATCATTAAGTTTCACAATGAAAATACATCTACAAGAAAATTCCTTACCTTTTTCTGAGGGATTTTTTTTTTAAGATTGGACCAGACAACAACAGGTTGGACTGTGATTTTAAGTTTCACCAAAATGTCAAGAAAATTCATGAATTTTGTGATTTGAATTTGAATCAGTAACAAAGATTTGTCTTGAAACTTTTCATTTGTCACTTTGCAGTTTTAGAAAATTTTCAATGATTTTGAGATAAAATTCTTTTAATAATAAAATATCTATGTATAGTTAGATATAGTCTAGGTTAAATTTTGGATTTCAATGGATATTTCACCATGTGTTATGAAAATTCCTGGAAAATTTTCATTCGCAGACTAGTAGTCAAAAACTACAAAACAATAATAATAATAATTAATTAATAAATAAAGAAAGAAAAACTTTGTAAAATAAGATAACAATAAGAAACTAGCATAGGTGTTGGCCACACTTGCGAACAGATACCATTCATTGTTAATCAAATAAATTCTTTTCTTGTTCCTTTATCTTTTTGGTTTTTAACCCAATAGTATACAATACAAGCACATAACATGATAGAACTCTTATGTCATGGTCTTTTAATATCACATGGAGCTCCATGCTTTCTTGAAGTCTCATATTTATTCTAAATGAAGCAGTCATTGTTATGTTGGGCCAAATGGTTATTTTACATTTGCAAGTCATCATGTAATAATAAAGGCTATATACTCATGAATTGGTATACATTTCCGCATTATCAATTATTATACCAATTGACAAATACTAGGTTGTCAACATCACAAACATTTCTAATGGTTTTACACATGGATGTGATATTGGCTGCACAATCTCTATTTCCATAGTCCAATCTAGATAGATTTACTTTTGATATTTTCTTATATATTGAAAAATAATTTATTAATATAAAATATTAGACTTAGTCCCATAAATAAACAAATGACTCCAAATATGTCAATTTTCATGACTACTTTATACTTTATTTTTATTCCATATTTAAATAATTAATAAATAATATTGTTTCATACAAAGCATGAAGAAGGGATTATTTTTTCTCTAAAACCAACAAAGCTAGAAATTCTAGCATAAGAATAGATTTGGAGTAGATTTTAACTTGGGTAGAAAAGTTTTCGACATTAGCAAAATTTTAACATTGCATAATATTAATAAAGTAGAGATTTAGTGAAAATTTAATGTTTTTTTTTTTAAACAGAAAAATTTTGTTAGAGAGTTTAGTATCTTCAAAGTGGAAGCCCCTTATGAGAAAAGATGATTGCTATGATAGCTAATCTCAAGAATTGATTGCTAAGTGTATCATTCTCCCTACATGCAAGATCCAATGTATATGAAACAAACCAACGTTTCACTCCATGACAACATGATCTCTTGCTCCCAAGTCTCAACAACACCATGACAAAATGGAGAAAAAGGACAATAATGGTGAAAATAGATATTGGACATGAAAGAGTGTATAAGCCCTAGCATATTTAGATTATTTTGGGTTTAATTTTTTATGTAGTTATAATTGTTAATTCGAAGAATTTTATTTCATTCTAAATTTTAAGTTTGGGGGTTTAGTATCAAGTAAAATATGTTTTATTTAAATGTTAGGAAAAAGAACGATTTAATTCCATTATTTTTTTTGGGCCTTATTTTGATGGTACAAAACTTACGTTTGAATTTTTATTTACTTATCTTTCCAATAATAAAAATAAAATATGTACCAAACCTTCTTGCTTAAGTTCTCACCGTAGAACCCAAGCCCTTAACGTATTACACCATTCTCCTTCATTTCTCTTAATTAACCCTTTGAAAACCCATATTTCTCAACTTGAAAAAACCCCTTTGTCTTTATTTCATTCAAGGAGAAAACCGTTGGGAAGAATCCCTACCTCTTTCGTATCTCACATATTAGTATCTTCTACTTGTAGAAGAAAACTAACTATTTCTTAAAGGAGTCTCACTTTGATTGAAAACTTGCCAAATCCAAGAATCCCCTCATATTAAACTTCCAACAATCTTAAATGTTCTTTTTACCATTTGATCATAATCAACTAAACACTTCATACAAAACTTGCATTTACATAGATTCTCTTATATAAATCCAGAAAGCTTGAGTGGTCCCCTGTGTCTGGTGCATGCATTCCATGGAAACCTTATTCATTGTTTAAGGGTATTTATACAAAGATTATTGTGTGGGATTGTTCATCATTATTGGTTTTTTCCCTTCCTCCTCCCCTCAAATTTATAGGTCTAGGGTTCATCCTGTGGAGAACATTATTAAACTTAACTTTGATGGTTACTCTTTAGCAAACCTAAGTCCATTATGAATTGATGGAGTTTTGAAATAACTTGAGGATAGTTCTCATAGCCTTCTTAAGGCGATTGGTGTAGGTGTCTCACCTTATGTAAGCTTCTATTTGTTATTCTAGGTCTTAGGCTTGTACCCTCCTTCAAGAACCAAAGTTTAGTAATCAAACATGATGCTTTTGTAGTGGTTGGATAGCATACTTCTATTCATAGCAATCCAATGAGGCTCTCACATATATTAAGTAAAGACCAATTGTTATCATCCTCATTTAACATCTGCTACAATGAATGCTAAAATCCTATTTAGAGATTTTCTCAATTTTAATGTCTTGATTATATTTCTTAAAGTCAATTACATGAATTTTCAAGATGTCTGTAGTTATTTTTCTTAAAAATATTAAATAGGTTACATGAAATTCTCTACAAAAAAAAATATATAAAAGAAGTATACTAGAAGTTCTCAGATATTCTTCTAGGTCCAGATGTCTTGATCTCTCCAATAGATGAACACCTCAAATAATCTTATCTAGTAATCTTCAAAATGAGCCCAAAAAAATTCTAAGTATACACTAAAGTTAACTTTTTAACAACTACAAGCTTTGAGATGTGAGGGTTTTTAATAAAACCCAAAGCACCTCAAGAAATCTTCTAACACAATTGAAATACTTCCAATGGTATTTTGATCATAATCATAAAAACTTTCCTTGATTATAACAATGTCACTGCTTAATTCATTGTTTAAAGGTCTCTTTAACCTTCCTATTTAGCAAAAGTATCCTTTAACATTTGAAATCCGCATCAAATTTCTAAAATAAGATTTTTTTACACAAAACTCAAAGATCTTGCGCATTCATCATTAAAATTGATACGTCTTGCAAATAATGAGTTTTAAAATCTGTTCAAATATAAATAAAAACATTTTAATAAATCAATTACCACTACAATTGCATCTTCGGTGACCAATCTTAGCGATGCAAACAAGATTTAGTAGATGAAAGCTACCATTTGGCAATGGAAGCTAGATTTAATCACCTAAAGTGGCATGTTTTGGCGACGTAATTAATTGTTTCATCATGGAAGCTCAAATATTCATTAGCGATGTTATGATTTGCATCACGAAAAGTGTATGCTCAATGGTGATCTGGCCCTCTATGTCACCGAAAGTAGAAAATTTATTGGTGACATTATGATTTGCATCACAAAAAATGATTGATTGTTGAATGACGATGTAATTGCGTTGTCGAAAATAAAATTTCAATGAAGATGTTATGATTCGCGTCGCGAAAAGTGTATGCTCAACGGCAACATGGTCCTCAGTGTGGTCGAAAGTAAAAGTAGTGTTGTGATATCATTGGCGACATGGTTGTCTACGTCGCCACAAGTGTGATATATTAAATTATGTCATTTTGATGGTAATCTATAATACTTATAAATGTAAGAACCCTGAAAAAACTTTTAATCCTATATAGGATTATAAAAGTATCTATATTTATATTTATTAATATATAGAAGTAAAGGGTTTGGCTACAGTTCTTTTTTCTCCTTTTTTTGAATTTCTTTCTTTTTAATTTTTTTCATTGACATATAACTTGTTTATAGAGTCTTCTCTCATCACCTCTTCTCTTTCAGCCTTTCCTCCTATAATAAAGTAATCGGCACGGCAAAAGATTTTGGACTCTTCATTTTCGAACGCCTCTCCCTCTCTCCACAATTCTTTGTAAACTTCCCTTCTCATCAAACCCTTTGTCTCCTTAGACCTCTCTCTCTCTCTCTCTCCCTCTCTAGCAGGTCCCGAACTCCTCTTCCCTTCAAGTTGTCGCTAGCCCATGTTCTCTACAATCACCCTTTTCTCTCTTGATTCCGTTTTCCTTTCTTCTCTCTTTCCTTATTCTTCGTCTTCATCTATTCTCCCTCTTTCCATAGTCTTGTACGTTACAAAATTTAAATAAATAAATAAACCCTAGAGAGAAAACAACAACGAGGAAAATCGTTGTTGATCAGTGGTGGTTGTTGTTGCAAGATGTTTTGTTTACGGAAGTGGAAGTCGAGGCCTGGATTAGAGGGCGTCTAATCACCTAGGGTTTGAGGTCTCTCTGTTTTACTAAGATCTTTGCACTTTTAGGAATTTCAATTTTTAGCTAAAAAATGTGTTATTAGATATAGCTTTTATATCTACTTTTCCAGAAGAAAAAAAAAATCTTTGTTTCTTCTCTAGTTCTTACTCCATCTCTCTTTTTTTTCACTTTTTTTTTTTTGCAAAACTTAAGAAATAATCATATTATCCATTGAAGATTTGAAGAACTTTTGGGGGATGATGGGATTAACCCATTAAGGTATCATCTTCATTTCAATAATATTGTCATTCTATCTGATCTCCTTGAATCTTCTTCTTTCTTTTTATCTCATAACGTTAGCCATCAATCCTTACAAAGCTTCTTTTTTTTTGGGGGGGTGGGGGAGGGGGGATATTGTATTATAGGTTTGACGAATCAATGAAGCCTTGATTGTGATAAGAGTGAGGAAATGGAAATTCCCCCTCCCCATTTCCTTGAGGTTTAAATTTATTAAGAATTATGATTAGAGTTTTTCTGGTTGGGTGTTCTTAGTATGTCTCAATTGATGGATTTTTCCAAGATTTGGTCAGATTGTCAGTTGGAACAACTCGCAAGGGGTCTATACATATGGGCATAACTTGGATCTTTGTTTGAATCGATTATTTGTCCCCTAATCATATTCAAGTATGTGCTCTCTCTCTCTCTCTCTCTCTCTCTCT
>JAOXJP010117436.1:0-13943 GCA_025762735.1 Platanus orientalis | reverse complement strand
AAAACCTCATTGCTCTAAATTACAGGCATGATGCCTGAATTTTAAAAGATTTAGAATTCAGGCATCAGCCTAAAATTCAGGCATTGTGAAGGATTTCAGGCATCAGATTTGATTTCAGGAGTTGGATGCAAATTTAGGCATTGAGTAAAAATTCAGGCATTGGATGCAAATTCAAGCGTCAAGCCTAAGAGAAAATTTTACTTATTTTTTTATTTTTTGTTTATTTTGTTTTGTTAACATGTTTATTACTTATTATGCATGCAGGCTCGAGATCATGTCAAGACTCTTGGGCCTTGGATGGGGATCTAAGGAATGTGGAAGCTTCTATGCCTGAAGGCCCAGGACAAGGTGAAAGGGTTGGGATTTAGGATGTTTATCAATCTGCCCATGTTGAAGGTAGACAAAGGGCTGCTAATGGCCTTGGCGGAGAGGTGGTTGCCCATGACACGCACATTCCACTTGTCAATGGGGGTGATAAGATTGGCCCCAATAGATTTGTATATAATGACGAGGTTGTCCATGGATGGTGTAGCTCCCCTTATGGTTGATGAAGCGACACCCAAGCAAGTGCGGGAGTGTTTAGGGTCACAGCCAATTGAGTTTTTATAAGGGAACAAAGGGGGTCCTCCTGTCTTGGGTCAAAGAGAACTATGTATTGGCTACAGACAATAGCACGGAAGCTAAGATTGATTATACTGTGAGGGCCTTCTTGATTTTCATGTTAACCAATCCATATTTAGTGGAAAGTGACCAGATGTACTTCCACCTGCTGCCAGCCCTTAAGGACTTAAGCCAGGTGAGGTCTTATTACTGGGGGAGGTTTGCCCTAGGGTGGATGTATGCAAACATGGGTGAGATCACCAATGGGAAGGATCCACATACATTTCTCGGCCTTCACTTCTTATGGGAAGTAAGTCAATTTTAAATTTATTTACATTTAAATTTGTTTGATTTTCTTATTAACACGTATTGCGTCTTGAATGATGTAGGTATAGTGTTATGAGAGACTCACCCCCTTGGCCCTAGAAATAAGAGTCAAGAGGAATTTTCATTCCCTTGTGTGGATAGATGGTCTACAAGAAATGAAGCTCATCTCTGTCTTTAGACGGAAATTAGATTCCTTGACTGTCTCTTAGGTTGGTAAAGTTAGAATATTTTATTTAACTTCCTTCATTTTTTTTCTAAATTTATTAGACTGACTTAAAATGTGATCATGTGCAGATCAGCTGCCACCCCTGGACCCATTGAGCCCTTTAAGAAGAAGTAGTTGTTGGCCAGGAGTTAGCCTGGGCCTGGTCTCCTCAAAGGGTGGTATTGATTGCACCCAGGGAGATCGAGTAGTACCTTGGAGAAGGTGCTGGAAGCAAGTGGGGGTAGGAGTCGAGGATTTTGTGGTCCTAAATCCACCCCCTCGGGTTATAGAGACAGAGGGTCTCGTTGGGTATGGAGAGGTTGGGGAAGATGCTGCAAGGTTTCTAGTCTTGGATAGAAATTATGCTAAGTGGTGGGCCACTCAGTCTTGTGGGCCCTTAGCTAGACCTATTGAGCCTGAGGTATGTAAAAAAAATTATTATGAATTTTCTTTGAATTTTAGACTTATTTGGTCATTCTTTGTTTGCCAGGTGGCACCTGAGGAGAGGGAAGCCCACAAGCATGCCCGAAGAAGCTACTGAGCACGTACCAATGGCTAGAAGAGGAAGGAAAAGGAAGGCCCCTAGTGATGGGTTTGAGTTGATGGACAGAGTGCCTGAAGTAGTGTTGGTCACTGACCCCAGTGGGTCAAGTCGAGATGCCTCTAGTTGAGGATAAGGTCCCTGAGGGATGGCTCCCTCCTGAAACCGTGACTCCGGTAAGTTTTATCTTGCTTATGTTTATTTAAAGGAAAATTTTTAAATGGGTTTTAATGGATTATTTTTTTTACAGGTTTCTCGGGAGGTGTTTACCGATGCCCTATAAAGGCTAGCAAGATGCTTCAACCTAGTGAGGCTGGTTCATTTGGACCATGAGGCGAGGATGGATTCCCTAAGGGAGAAGCATGAGGCAAAGGTTGCAGAGGTAAAAATTTATTTGTTTCTTCTCTCTGTTTTTTTTTTAAAAAAGATTTAATGATCTAGCCCCTCCCCTTTTTTGTTGAAAATTCTTTTTCAATTGTTGAAGCAAATCCCGACCACAGGAGATGGCAGTAGGTAGGGACCCTTAGTTCAGGATATGTAATACCCCTTAATGTCTTAAAAGGGTAAAAATGTATTTTTTCTCTTTTAAGTGGAAAGTTGTCATTTCACATGTTTAGACAAACCTAGACATGATTTATAATGAGTTGGAGAGGCATTAGACCACCTACTTTGGAGGCCTAAGATGTAGAAAATCAAGAAATCAACAAAAGGCCAATCGTGACCCAAGGCATAACCAATCATGACTCAAGGAGCACACCTCTCGAGTGTTAGAAAGTCTTTTCATGACAGATCATAAACCCCATGACTAGTCATGATCCATGACCTGCCACAAACCCCATGACCTGTCTTGATGGAAAATCCAGAAAAGTCTTAAAAATTACAATTTTTGCTACTTATGTGACGTGGCTTACTTCCATTCGACCCTCACACGAGTGGGATCTCATTTGTAATGATATATAACCATATTGTGACCTCATTTAGGTCTATTAGGCCTCTTAGAACATAGAAAATAAGAGTGAAAGAGAGAGATAGAGAATTGAGAAATTTGGAAAAGAGGAGAAATTCTTCCCCAATTTAATAAGTTCAACCCAATCTTTGGTGTTTTTACTAGAATAGGTTATTTCCTTCCATGAGCTACCTAGTTTCATTCATTTGATGATAGATCTATACTATTTTCTACAAAGGAAGTGAGTTTAAGAGATTGAGGTAAAAATCTTAGGCAAGAAGCAAGGAGTTAGAGAGATAGTAAGTACTCTTACAAACTAATGTCATTTTCTCCATTGTTTCTTGTAAATCCTTATGATTTGATGATGAATCCCCCTGTTGGAATGCTTTTAACTTGGAAACCATGAGATCTTTGCTCTACCTTGATGATTGCTATGATTATAAGTAAATCCTATGTGAATTGGGTGATATTTTCATCATCTATGCCAAATTCCTTTGTTGATCTATGTTTTCTACTAAAACCTCATGTGAATCATTATGAATATTGAACGTAAGTATGTTTTGATCTCATGTTTATCTTTATTGATAGATCCATGAAGTTTTCCTTTGAAATCCATATGTTAGACATGTAATTAACATGGATTTAAGATCAAATTGATAAGACTCTCTATGAAATTAATTGTTATGAAATAAGATATGATCAAATTAAATAGATCTTATTGATTTTCCATAAGAAATGTGAATTCAATTGAGCTAATATGAAATTGAACATGAGAAAATGTCTTGACCAAAATAAAGTATGATTGAAACTCTAAATTTTATAAATGAACTATGAAATACATACCAATGATTGAAAATTTTGAATCCTTTGAATAAAGCAAAGATCTCATGATATGAAAGATCATAAGAACTACAAATTTTAGAAATCTACATGAAGTAATGATCATATGTGATCTATGTAAATAAATTATGACCAATTGAATATGAAATATGAATGTATCGTGTTCAGAACATATTGAACCATGAAATCTTCTTTCATATGTCATGAGAACCCTTATTAGCTATTGATATCCTTTGATATGTCTCTATTGATTATTAAACTTTGAAATGTCAACGAATCTTTGAACTATTGAACCCTTTCTGGGCCTTATTGAACTATTGAACCTTTGAAAAAATTCTATGACTTAACCTTGGGTCTAAATAAGGAAGGGACTTAACCTTGGGTCTAAACAAGAAAGGGACCTAACCCTAGGTCGAAATAGGGAAGAACTCTATTGAACTTTAAATTATTAAACCTTTGAACACAATTCTGGGACCTCTCATTGGGTCACTACATTAGAGAATAATAATTGAATCTTTGAAATCTATTGACATATGATACAACCTAATGCATAAGACATTGATCAAGTCTATAAGTAAATGAACTATGTGATGTGAATGTATTCGAATCTTAATGATAAATGAGCTAACTATCGAAAAAAGCGTGAAAATGAATATGAAAAAGTGATATATTGATTAATTCCAAAAATGAATGATGCTACACCTATCATTATGTTGAGACATGTACGCCTTTATTGTCCATGAAATTGATTATGTTGATGTTGCTTAGTGATTGTACCCATGGGCTTATTTGCTATTGCTTCCTATAGTTTGAGATTTATATTGCTATCATGTCTATATTACGTAAGAGAAACCTATATGCAAGTTATGTCTTTTATCACTTAGACATGGTTTACATTTGTACTTGTTGAGCCGCCAAGCTCACCCCAATTGGCACAAATTGTGATTGTACATGATAGACTGATGATGTGTGGAGGTGATTCGTGCTAGGCGGGGGGGTACTATGATATGGGATGATGACTTTATATTTTAGTGTCTTATTTCCTTTATTCAGATGAATGTAATAAATGTGTTATGAAGGATCATGATGTAATAGACATATTATAGATTTAGGAATCCCACTTTTGATTGGGAGCATGTGATAGATGGTTTTTTACTTTTATGGACATAGTAATGTGAATATTGACAGTATATGGTTATTTTTCTATTGCATAGCTATGCGAATGAATGGAACCACTATTGGACTATGGTTTATATGCTTCCGATGTACATTACGTTGTTATGAAAAGCTATGATTATATGTTAGGAATGAGTTATGCTTCCACTAAAAGTAAATGTATTGGAATCAAGAGTTATGGTTTAATGATGATGGGCTTATGTCTTTGGTAAAGCATGAGCATATGTTTACACACTTCCACATATTATTGAATGTAATGGACTATGATACTATGACGATTATATGGTTGTATTTGTTATGGAATATGGATTGAGTGACAATGTGATGCTCCAAATTTGAGACACATACAGATGATGTCCAAGTCCGGGTTTGGGGGCGTTACAAGATATACCCCCAACACCTATTAAGGTTGAGACTGTGGATCCCACAGGTCCCAAGGGAGAGAGTGGTGGGACTCAGGCCGAGGACATGCCTCCCACGCATATGGGAGAGGGGACAATCAGATCTATGGAGCCTATAGGAGAGGGTAATGCCCCCATAGTCACAGGTGTTAGACCAATACAGCCTTACACAAGGAGGAAGCAATCAGATAGGAGGGAACCACTCAAGAAAAGAATGGTAGATTTGGAAGCGAATACTCCAGTTGAGGATGAGGATAAACTAATTTTATATTCATTTTTTAAAAAAAGGCTTGTAAAGACCTTATTTATTTCATTTTGTTTAAAATACTTGATGTAGATATATGTTCATGTTTGAATAGAATGGATTTCTTTAAATTTAATGAGATGGGTTTCTAATTCTAATGGACTTATATGTATTTTGTAAATGGGGTGAGAAGTATTCAAACTTAATTAAGAAGGTAAAATTCGGCCTAATCATATCTAAAAATAATAATTTTAAAATTGGGTAAATAGATATGAATTCCTCGTTCCATAAATCAAGGCATGCAAGCATAAATGAAAAGTCGGCAATCAAGTCTTATGACTAGACCTCTAATCTATTTAAGTGTAACTTAGGTAACTCTAACCTAAAATGACCACATATACATGGTTTTTGACAAATTCTATAAGTTTGGTGTACCAGTCTAAACACCTCCCCGAAAAAGATCGGATCATGGGAATAGTGACTAGCTTGGGTAAGTTGACCTAACCGTGTTGACATAGCAGCCACGGCACCAGCATTGTTCTCATCCTAAATGTGTTCTAATGTCGGTCCATTGCTAGGTAGTGACGAAGAGAAAATAAGGGGGCTGAATGAGTGTAAGTGCATGTGCAATGCCGTATCTTATGGACTCTTTTTATATAGATTATAAATCAAGCATGTATTTAAACAAGTTGGTCAAGGGGAATTTAATCATAAATCTTGTTCAAACTGCCCTAATTCTAAAATGAACATGTTTTCTAAACTAAACATACAAATTTCAATGAATGTTGAAAATGGAGTTTAAACCTACTAAGTAATGGAGTGACCTAGGTCTTAGTGAGCATACCTTCATAAAAAGCATTAAATAAGCATGTACATGAGTAAAGAATGTTAAACAGTAAAAAGACACTATTCATGGCAGTCATGTCACGTATGTGTAAGATCAAACAGTGTCCCCAATGAAGTCACAATTTTGTGGATATCAAAAGTTAACCCGACCCCACACCGCTCAACGTCCAAGCATGGGGCTACAACGAAAGTGGGCTTTGTTGGGAGTTACCACCAAATCAGGTTTACCGATAGAATTGGACATCGGATTCCCTTCTAAAAGAAAGCAAGACTAGACCCAGAGGTCTGGGGGTTAACTCCTAATACTAGTCCAATTTCCAAAGAAAATGGTAAGTCGCTTTGTTGCAATTAGGAAAGGTGTTAGGCAACTCGATTACCCACATTTTTAGGGTGGTTTTCTTGAGCATACATGTCTTTAACTACCACTAATGTACATGTTGTAAAAAAGAAAGTATGTGTTTTACTTATATTTTTTCACAGGCTTGACGCTTGAATTTTAATCAGACACCTGAATTTGATTCAAGGTAAAATTTAGGCATTGGTTGCTGGAAAAATTCAGTGCCTTTTATGGTTTGACCCTCTTTTACAGGGCCTATTGTTTTATGGTTTTACAAAGAGGTGGAGGACCCCCTCTATAGTCATGCCACTTTAATACTATGTTCTGAACCCTTGTGGAAAAGAATACAAAGAAAAAATTAAAATTTTATTTTTTATCTCAGGCTTAACGCCTGAATTTTACCCTGACACCTGAATTTCAGTAAGCTTGAATTTAATCCAAGCATCAGTTGTTGGAACAACCAACAATTAGCCTTGATAAGTGGAAAAAATTATGGAAGAGAAACGTATTGTACATGACATATAAAAAAATTTAGATCAAAATGATAACTACAAAATCATTAAAAAAAAATTGCAATAGGGCTTGAATGCAAAAAAGTTCAGAAAACCAGATTTTAGGGAAAATTTATAGGGACTGTTCTAGGGCCCAAATCTGCTCTAAAATTCATGAACTTTTTATGGGAGGTAGGATACCTATCCAGAATTCTACCACAAAAAATTTGAGCCCATTTGGATCTCTAAAAAATTAGAAAAAAAATTGAGACTAGGCTGTGGTCAGAAATAAACCTCAACAGAGACAAGTTTTGTCTCTATTGTGTAACCTTTTTAAGAGGTGATTAAGAAATGCAATTAGGGCATCATGACAGTATGAGAGAGAGATAAAAATTGCATAAAAGATATTAACTAATTACCTAGAGGGTTAGGGTTAGGCTTACCTTAACCAAGGGTTGGGGTTAGGGTTAGTGTCTTGAGCTTTTCCCCTCTTTTCTTTCCTTTCTTTCTTTTTATTTTCTTTGGTTTTTTATCAGAAAACTCTCCCTATTTAGCATGAAATTGGGAGTATTTATAAGGTTTTTGGAGTTGATTGGAGGGCTAGGATGGAGTTTGGGGTCATGGGGGATGAATGGCTAGGATGGCAAGGTGTGGAGGCCAAGCATCCTTCCTATTGGTGGTGACCAACTAAGGCTAAGATTAGAGCTTAGGTTGGTAAGTGAGGGATCAAGGGTGAATATTAGAATTAGGGTTTGCAACAAATTGAGGGCTAGGATAAAGTTTAGGGGTTGGTTGGATCAAGGGTGGAGAATGAAGCCTAGCCACAAAACTACTCACTTTGATTGGTTGAAAGCAATCAATGGTTGGAGTAGTTTATGCTGGATGTAGGGTTGGATGGGGGTTACATAAACATTTGAACTCCAAATAGTCGATCTAGGGAGGGTGCACAAGATCAAGGGTGAAGAATTAAACTTAACCACAACTCTATTCACTTTGATTAGTTGCTAAAAATCAAGGGTTGAAAGTGTTTGTGCTAGATGTAGGGTTAGATGAGGATTACATGGATATTTGAAATCCAGGTAATGAAATCTTAGAAAGGGTGTATGGGGTGTACAAGATCAACGGTGGAGAGTGAAACTTTGGGATCAAACCATCTCTTTTGATTGGTTTAAAAAAACAAGGGGTTGGATGAGTTGTGCTAGATGTATGGTTAAATGAAGAGTTACATAGATAATTGAAATTCAAGTAGTTGATCTTAGAGGGGTACATGGGGTGCATAAGAGAGATCCCCATCCAAAGGCTAGGGCTTAAAGTTCTTAATGTGAATGCCTTAATGAGCATTAATGAGCTAAATCTAAAGAGAATGAAGTAATTAATCTCAAATACATTAATTCCAGGGGAAAAACCCTATTACTTGGCTAGCTCACTTTTTGGGTTCTTATGCTCAAAAACACATAAACTTAAAGTATGTTTTCAAAGTCTTGGATGTTTCGGTCACAATGAATCAATCGAAAATAAATTACAATAAGGGGTAGACTAGTGAAATCAAGGCTTTATTGACCTCAAAAACTCTCAAATAATTAGTGGAATGGTAAGATGGTAAAATTAATCCCCGAGGTCTTCAAACAAAAGGTGACCCTCAGGTTTTGTGAGACACAGGTTCCAACTACTCTAAATTACAATATCCAGGCAGGAAATTACACTCAACACTTTATTTTGGACAGGTACAAAATCTTGACTGGAAATGCCATTGGGATTGTTAGAGGTTTCTATAGAAAATGATGGGTCACAAAGTATTGAAGTTTAGAGAATCTTGAAGTGACAAGAACTAACAGCCTGACCATTGGGTTCCTAGGTAATCTTCGGGAACTTTTTGAAGAAAGGTCACTTAACAAGACAGAGTGATAGTAGCTCATTGAAGAATGGTGATGTTGAGCAAGTTTGCAATTGCTCATGTTCAGGAACTAGTCTTTTAAGGACAGGGAGAAAATAGAGAAAATGGAATTGACCTTACAAAATTATAATTATAGGAGAGTTCTCGAGGGCTTACCTAATAGAACTTCCAAATGGGCCTGGTCGGGGTGACAGGTTTTTTAAGGGCCCCGGAGCTACCAAGAAATAGCCATTAATAGACTGAATTTTGGATATTTGGTGATGGATTTAGTCAAAGACTCGACAGTTGTCCCAAATGTACTACTCATTTTGAAGTAATTGACAAAATTGGAGTAGACTAGTCTTGTTAATGTTCCTATTCATTAGGGGGTTTTTCAAAGGCCATGCCAATCTGGAGAGATGGGCATCGACTAACCAAGATTTAGTCTTGCAGGGAACATCTGGAACTCACAAAGGTCAAGTGCAGCCAAAACTGACTGTTTACACCTTGGAAAAGATTTGAAATATTAAAGGGGTTTGAGGCTTCAAATGTTTTCTTCTGAGATACAACGTATTAAAGGTAAGACAAAAACTAAGAGATGGCCATTGACCTTTCTGAATTCGGATGTCGGATAAATCTTTAAGAGCTTTTGAAGGGTCATTTTCCAACCAGAGGTTCTCAGAAATTGAAAAATTCGTTGTTTCCATATTCGAGGAAGATCTGTTCTGTAAAAATTTCCTTATAAGTGGTTGAAATTAAAGTGTGCATGATCTGATATGACACCATTCAAGTAATAGGAGAAGCTTTGGAAGTTCTTTGAGGGTCAGGGGCTTATTTTGAAGGCAAAATGGTAAAAGAATAATTTTTCTGCTTGTGATGCTTCGTTGTGGGAAGGCTTATGGAGGGTGGAAAATTTTGAAGGTAATTATTTGGTAGTCTTAAATGTGGGCCCTCATAGTCCCATTGATGCTTCTTGGAGAATTAGGGTTTGACTAAGAATTATGTATTTAGGTTGATCTTTGTGATGTCACTACACATGGCATGATATGGATGATGTTTTTTGCGACCAGAATATTTGGGGAAGACCTCATAAGGGATGCCTAACTTCCTAGAGTCCAAGCTTGCTCTCCCTAAACCAAGGTTGCCTAAGGTCTTGATGCCTATGTACTGCTTTGATGCTCTTACACATTCCTATAGATGACCCAAATTAAAATTTGGGTGCTGACAATACTTATTAATGGGGCTTCATCATCATCCTTAGTTGAGGGTTTTAGCTTCTTATGGAGTCAAGATACATGAAAGAATACAAAATAAAAGACATGAAGAGGAGAAGAAAGAACTCAGATAGCAGAAGCAAATCTTCCTTTGCAGTTGTTCCTTCATTAAAAGTCCATCCTCTTCTTTAGTTCTCCTTCTTTCTCTTAAGTTCATCCTCCATTCTCTCATGTTCATCTTCCATTAGACAAAAACTCATTTTCAGTCGTTCCTCCCCTCTTCCTATGGCAACCTTCAGTTAAAAAGGAAAGGAAAATTCGGATGGGACATATCCCAGGTTTTTAATCTTTAGATTACGAGCCCATTTCGGCCTAGTAAATATCATAATAAAAAAATCATATTTCAAATAAAGTTATAGCCCTTTGAATTAGCTTTCCAATGCCACCAGTTTTGCCTTGATCGATACTTTAGCCGAAAGTTGTGGTCAAAACACTAGACCTATGCAAAATGATTCTAAATCCGTGATTAAATCAAATCCAAATTTTTCTCCAATTAATAAAAATATGGTTGGTTGTTTTCCTTGATTGATTTGGATTCTCCACATCCTATAGATCTTATAATTTGGGTTGGGTTGAACCCTCTTGAGTTAGAGTCCATTCTTAAGCCTTTGATTAAGCCCATTAGCCTGTTAAGCCTCCATTACCTAATCAACATAAATAAATTATAAGTAGTCATGAAATAACATAAAACTAAGACTAACAATGCACATGTAAGAGTATTTTAATTAATATATTTCTTTCTTTTCTTTTCTTTTTTTGGTAAAGTGTAAACTCTATTTAAATCAAGATGGGTTACATGGACTAAGGTCCTTTCTCAAGGCTTCTTGTAACCAAAGTGGTGGTAATCCTGTCCATACATTTGTGAGTCCTTGGCTTCCATCCTTAGCTAATTTATTAGCTATTTCATGCACATCAAGTATCAGTTTATCAAACAACAAATTTATACTTACTTTAATCGGCAAACATAAAGGTTATGGGAATTTTCGAATTACTATTACAACAATTGATTTCTCATTAACAATATAGTTAGGCCCATCAAACCAGAATACAACTATATTGCAATCAATGGAATCAATAGTGTTGAATCCAAATTTTGATTAAATGAAACGTAACAAACTCCTTACATCAGCTCTAATGTAGAAATCAGTGATCACATAAAACAAACTAATGTGGAATAATACACCGAGGCCCCTACTAACCAACTCTGATAAACCAACACAATCCCGACCCTAAAGGGATTGACCCAAAGAGTTCCCAAGAAGACCAGCCCAGGAATCCCTTAGGGGCCCCCCGACTCACCCAATGTCATGGCCATTGACGAGAAGCAAGAAACATCCCTCGGTACCCGACCCCGAGTATTCTGAGAAACCAGTCGAGACCTCGTGGCATCCGAGACTCGGGTCATTTAATGGAATGAACAGCAGCACAACAGTATTTAGGCATCAAGACTCTAAGCACCATTGGTTTAGGGAGAGCAAGCTTAGACTCTAGGAAGTTAGGCATTCTCTAAAAAGTCTTTCTAGATATTTCAGTAGCAAATGAATCAGTCAAAGCATCTCATTACAACCCAAGTACACCATTTCTAGTCAAACTCTAATTCCCCAAGAAGCAGCAGTAAGACTATGAGGGTCCACATCCAAGACCACCAAATACATATTCTTCAGTTTCTCTGGCCTCCATAAGCCTTCCCTCAGCGAAGCATCAATGGGTAGAAAAATTACCATTTTTCCCTTTGGACTTCAAAAGCCAAAATTTTGATACCTCCACACATTGTCAACAAATTCTTCAGCCTCCATAAGTCTTCCAATGGTGAAGCATCATAGGCAAAGAGTTGTCATTTTTACTCCTTTTAGCAGCATAAACATAAAATTTACCATTTTACCCTATGGCCTTCGAGATTTACCCCTGGACCCTCAAATGACCCTTGGAGCTTTTCCTACCATCTAATCGGTGTAAGATCAGGTCCTGCACACTCCAATCTCCACCACCTTTGAGGAACTTATCTTAGAGCAAAACTTTTTGGAAACTGGCAACAACCAATTTCTCAACCTTTGGAAACCTCAGGCCAGAAAATGACAATCAAAAAGCTCTCAAAGATTCATTTAGTGTCAGAATTCAAAAAGGTCAGTGATCATCTTTCAGTCTCAGAGTTACCTTTGATCAATCATTCCACCAAATCAGAGCATCTGAGGTCTCAAACCCTTGTGAAAGCTCAAATCTTCCTAAAGGGGTTGAAAATCAGTTCTGACCCCGTTTGCCTTCTTTTGGTCCAAAATGTTCTTCGAACCTCTAAACCTCAATAAGTCAGTGCCCATCTCTTTAGATTCGTGAGGCCCTCGCAAAACCCCCTAATAGAAAAGAACGTTGAAAGAGTCAATCTACTCGGTTTCTCCCAATTACTCAAAAAATGAGCTACACATTCAACCAAAATGCCATGTACTCAACTGAACCCCAAGAATGCAATAGAACTCTGAAATTCAATCTGTTAATGGCCACCCCTCGGTTACTCCGGGACCTTCAAAATCCCATCCCCCTTAACAGCCTCAGCAACTCCTATAAGCCTACTCATTGTATTTTTTCCATGTCAGGAGGGTACTTAGTTCATCTATATTTGGCACTCAAAAAGCCCTAGGGAACTCTATCAAACTTAGAATTCAGATAGGTCAGACCCATTTTCTCAGTTTTTGACCTGCCCTCGAAAGCCTATTTCACATATCCGAGCAACAGAAGGTCCCTACTAGCCTAACTCTATCATTCTTCACTGAGTTATAGGATCATTTTATCTTCAGGCGACCCTGCTTCAAAAAATCCTCGGCAACTGCCCGAGAATCCATTGGACGAGTTGTTAGCTCTTGTAGAATTCAAACTCTCTAAGCTTCAATAAACCCCAAACCACACTTATCACAGAAAACTATGGCTCCCTCACTAAAATCTCCAGCGAGGGTTTCCCTGGCTGCCCAAACAGGGGTTTCGAGCCCAATTTCGTACCCAGGATCAGAATTCAGAGCAATTAGAGCCTATGTCTCACAAAAGCCAACGGACACCTTTTGTTTGAAGATTCTAGAAATCGACCATTTTTCCCCTCCAATATTTATCACAGAGCATTTGAGGCCAATAAACCCCTAATTTCACCCATGAGGGAAACCTAATTCTGTTAAAAATTTGGTAATTTTTCAAGGTGGGCAAGGCCTCGAGATAGGCCCCCAAACAGACCCCAAAATTCTAAACTTTTATGACCTAGTTTTGTTAATATATTGTTTATGTTTTACTAATTTTTGTAGACATAATCTTAAGCTAAATTTCATAGATGTTGTTCATCTATCATATATCTTTCTTTGCTAGTAATTTTAGAATTTTTCAAAACCCCTAAGGGGTCCAAAATTCAATAAATCTAGGTCCTTGATTTTATCCTAGTAACTAATGCCTAAATTTTATGTAAATAAAATTTAGGCATTGGAAAACACAAGATCTGGGACCCACCCCATGGAGCCTTGATTTTCCCAAAACCTATTCTCAAGCTTCCACAACCCTCTAAAGTCCAACCTTGTGCTCACGTACCTTTGTGGGCCCAAATTCCTCCCCCAACACCTGAATTTAATTTCAAGCATTGAGGAGAAGAAATCCATGCAATGGGTTGAATTTTAGGCGTTAAGCCGTGCTAAAAATCATCTTTTTAAAAATCTTCAAAGTCATATCCATGACCTAGGGTTAGCCCAGAAACATAGGAGGAACCTATCCCTCAGGGTGTTGGAAATATGTGTCCTAATAAAGCCATTCACATAAAATATAAGCATGATTAATTAATTATTTAATTAATAATAATTAATATTCTATCATCACAT
>JAOXJP010117425.1:0-13943 GCA_025762735.1 Platanus orientalis | reverse complement strand
TGTGTGTGTGTGTGTGTGTGAGAGAGAGAGAGAGAGAGAGAGAGAGAGAGAGAGAGAGACTGTGGTGTGGGGACACAGAGGGACAGACAAATTTGGGAACAAAATATTTGCTCCCTATCCTTTCAAAATAATACTAGAATGATGCAAGACTGATAAAATTTGACCTATATACTAAGACAAGGCTCAAAGAAAAATAAAGGGAATTGATCTTTCACTTTTCTACAAACTAAATAAAATCCAAAACATTTCTACTTAAAAATAAACTAAATCACCCAACTTTCAAAAATAAACTCATATTAACAATTTTAACTAAATAAAAAATTTAAACCTAAAATAATCAAAATATGCCCAAATCTTGAATGAAGGTTGTCTTATGTCCAGCTTGGCTTCTATAAATTCACTCCTAATTTGGTATGAAGATTCAAATTTGTATTTCACTAGTTTAAAGCATCTTCCTATTCTCTTGAATAAAAACTTCAAGCTTCGATGCCTCTTCAATTATTTATTGGATTTGTTTTCTAAACAAGTCAAAGAAAAAAATTGCTTTTTATCCAAAACTAATGGGTACAATTGTTCAGTATGATTTTCTCCAATATATGATTTAATAAAAAAAGCTTACGTGTGATCCCAATTGATTTCATTTAGATTGCCTATTTCATTTTGCTACATGTGAACTTGGTAATCTAAATTAACAATGGCACAAACCATTAGCCATTTGGGATTGCAACATTCCACCACATTCCACATTTGGCTAATTCTGGCCTCTCGTCTATGTAGTCCTTTCCACCTTGTGATAGCTTTCACACTGGTCTTGGTTGCCCTCTTGATAGGTAATTCTTTCTGTGATTTGAACTACGGATGTGACTGTGGCTCTAATAGCAATTGATGTGAACCTAAATAATATGCCAAAAGCACTAGAGCCAATGGAAACCTGACAAGTTAAGCCCTTAACTACCTTTACTTGCATTTTTATTTTTGGTGGGTAACTAGCATAATGGAATTAAGAATTAGAAGGGGGAGAGTTACAAGAATCTAAGCGCTAAGGATGGCACTCTGAAGCTACCTCGGACAATCATCGGTCCAACCAAAATTTACACAAGAATGGATTCCGGCCTGGGCTACCATACAATGAGCTATAGAGTTAGACGTGAACAAAGATAATATTTACCTTCATGTATTAAGGCCTTGATGTGCCAAGATCAATCAGAAATAGAAGCTTGAATCGCCTTGATGACATCCAAGGAGTCACCTTCCACAATTAAATTTTCCTCATTCAGCTCTTTGGCTAATCGAAGGCGTGTAACATTGTATGACATTTGAAAACAATAGGATTGTCAAAAGGTCTTTGTTCAGTTTTAGAAAAAATGAGGTCACCCTTGCAATCTCTTAAAATAGTTCCAACCACGACACAAGAGAATGTGACCTTGCAAGAACTAATACATTTTACTCTCAATTGATGAAGTGATTGTGATGCTCTAATTAGTTTCAAAATATTTGGAGGGAAGCTAACTCTCAACTAACTTTTTAGCAGGGTTTTGTACTCAACAAGGTGATATTATGATGTATCTTGAAACTTATGTATTTCATTGAAAGGGATCCAATGAGACGTAAATATCAAAAGATGTAATTTTGTATAGATAAATAAAATTCTCTTGGGACTGGGGGCAATCTAACCATCTCCCTCCCCTCCTCCCCCTTTAAAAATAAAAGGGGGAGAAAGAATTAAAACTATCATCTTGGCTCTTTTTTTGAAAGTGAATTTTAGCGGTGCAACTGCAATAGAGTAAAATGTTGCCGGACTAGGAGCTATTACTCAAGGCAATCATGTAAAGCTAATAGTGGTTAGAGTTGAAAGTAATCCCCTTTTCCTCCATAAAGGGCTGAATGTGAAATCATGCTTAGGGTCTTTAGATTGCCTAGGACATAGGAATATCTAAGATCATGTTTGAAGGAGATTCCCTAAACAGCCTTATTCCTTTTGCAGTCGAACTTTAATGATTGTCCATGGGACCTTAAGCATTGCATAGCTAGCTGTAAGCTTTTTCGAAACCTTTTTAATGAAGTCTCATTTCTCATACAAGGAGAACTTCGAACGAAACAGCTCCCTACAACGCTAGGTCTGGAACCTTGCATCTAAATGGTAGGACGTGGGTCTTGCACACTCCATGATTGGATAAGATTTGATTTGTAATAGACTAATAACCTCACTAAACCCTAAACCCTATACTGAAGGATGTCGGCTCTAGATCCATCCTTTGCCATAATCGCCGGCAAGTTGCCATAGACATGGATGCTCAAGCTTGTCTCATAGCACTGCACTAAGCTCTCAATTTATTTTTTACGCTTCCCAAAAACTACTGCCACACCTAAACTAGAGGAAAATCTCATCAACAGATCATAATGCACACCTATTGTTGGTTAACTGAACTAAAGACGTAGAAATCATGTATACCTAGATGACCTAAAGCTAGAAAAGCAAAATCATGCTGCTATCATTAAAACATTCAACTGTATATAACAATCAATACTCAAGAAAGGGTTTATACACTTGAGTGAATATTCAAAATCTCTTTCTTCATTACTTTTATCTTCTTGGTGATGCAGGATCAAAGCAGCAAGATTAGTTCAAAGTTGAGAGAAGGGTTTAAGGAATCCATCTTGAAATCCACCAAAGCAAATAACAATATTTTATAAACTAATTTTCTGTATTTTCTCTTACACCACTCAACTCCTACTTGTTTATAAAGAAATCTTAAAACCAAAAAAAACTAACTAAAATAGAACTCTAAAAACAAATACCAATCCCGTCACATTGTGATACCAAGTTACTATTTTGGTTATAACTTCTTAAATCACCTCAAAATCACAAGATCTTAGACTCTTTGGAAAGGTTAATCAATGAAGTTTTTGGGAAATAATAATGTTTTGTCCCCGAGTTTATCCATCCCTCCGTGTCCCTTCCCACAAAGGCTGGGGTTGTATAGGGTTTAACCTTTTACAGTTTTCAAATGAAAACATAGGTACCCAAAAATAGGGATGTATAGGGTTAAAATCGTTTAAAAAAAAAGTATTCAAAAGGAAAATGAAAAATTAAGTACTTTAAAAGAGGCATCAAATTCAAAAAAAAAAAAAAATGCATGTCAGACTGGTGTGCGGACATGGAGGGACAGACAATTTTGGGGACAAAAAATTTGCTCCCTAACCTTTCAAAATAATACCACAATGATGCAAGATTGATAAAATTTGACCAATTAAGACAAGGCTCAAAGAAAAGTTAACGGAATTGATTTTTCACTTTTCTACAAACTAAATAAAATCCAAAACTTTTCTACTTAAAAATAAACTAAATCACCTTACTTTCAAAAATAAACTCAAATTAAAAATTTTAACTAAATAAAAAATTTTAACTTAAAATAATCAAAATTTGCCCAAATCTCGAATAAAGGTTGTTTTATCTCCAGCATCGCTTGGCTTCTATAAATTCGCTCCTTATCTAGTGTGAAGATTCAAATTTGTATTTCACTAGTTCAAAGCATCTTCCTTTTCTCTTGAATAAAAACTTCAAGCTTCGATGCTTCTTCAATCATTTATTGAATTTGCTTTCTAAACAAGTCAAAAAGAAGAAGAAAAAAAAGTGCTTTTCATCCAAAACTAATGGGTACAATTGTCCAGTGTGATTTTCTCCAACATATGATTTAATAAAAAAAGCTTACGTGTGATCTCAATTTATTTCATTTAGATTGCCTATTTCATTTTGTTACATGTGAAATTGGTCATCTAAATCATCAATGGCACAAACCATTAACCATTTGGGATCGCAACATTCCACCTATTTCATTTTGCTACATGTGAAATTGGTAATCTAAATTATCAATGGCACAAGCCATTAACCATTTGGGATCGCAACATTCCACATTTGGCTAAATCTGACCTCTATCTATGTAGTCCTTTCTATCTTGTGATGGTTTTCACACTGGTCTCGGTTGCCCTCTTGCTAAGTAATCCCTTCTGTGATTTGAAATATGGACGTGATTGTATGGCTCTAATAGCAATTGATGTGAACCTAAATAATATGCCAAAAGCACTAGAGCCAATGGAAACCTAACAAGTTAAGCCCTTAACTACCTATACTTTTATTTTTATTTTTTTGGGGTACCTAGCAGAATGGAATTAAGAATTAGAAGGGGGAGAGTTACAAGAATCTAAGTACTGAAGGATGGCAATCTCAAGCTACCTCGGACAATCATGGGTCCAACCAAAATTTACATGTTAGACGTGAAAAAAGATAATATTTACCTTCATGTATTAAGGCCTTGATGAGCCAAGGTCGATCAGAAATGGAAGCTTGAATCGCCTTGATGACATCCAAGGAGTCACCTTCCACAATTAAATTCTCCTCATTCAGCTCTTTGGCTAATCGAAGGCCTGTAACATTGTATGACATTTGAAAACAATAGGATTGTCAAAAGGTAAGTTCAGTTTTAGAAAAAATTAGGCCACCCTTGCAATCTCTTAAAATAGCTCCAACCACGGCACATCTTGAGTTTTGGAGATGAGCCCATCAAAATTGAGTTTGAAAAATTGACTAGCCAGAGGGGACCATTGTCTCGGAGATTTTTTTAGCACTTTTATACTGTTGGAGGAATAATTTTGCCTCTAGTTCTGGAAAATAAGATTTTAGAAGGATCAATAGGCTCATTGTCAAAAATTAATCTATTTCTGCCCTTTCATACCAACCAACATAAAATCAATATATATAAAACGGATATGAGTCTTAATTACTTGATAATATAACAAATCCCAAAAATATATATAAAATAATAATAAAAACGGTAAACAAGGCAGAGAACTGTTTCAACTTTCATTGAAGTGTTTCAATATATAAAAGATACATGAATTTACAACACTAAGGACCTACATGTAGAAACCCCCCGTCCATTTTTTTTTTTTGGGTGATTGCTGTCATCGACAATCAAATTATATGAGAATACAAATGGAAACATGTTGGACTACACTTTGGTGAAAAATCAATTTTATTTGTAATCAACAACAATGAACAGAGAATCATCCCTATGACTTTGAAGGCCCAGCACCCATCGATAAGCTCCTTACTGCAACCTTGACTGCACCCACGGCACCACGCTGCCTCATCTCTGGGCTCAACCCTTGGCCATTCTCGTTCTTACAACCCTCTTCTATCTGAACCCCAACATAATATGCTATCTGCACCTCCAACAGCACATATAAACAATAAGGTAGTGGTCTAATGCAATTACGGTTGTGGTGACTTAGCATGGTCAGTTAAGGAATACATGTGTCCACACCTCTTCTCATCCAGAGAGGGAGTTGGAGAAGGTAGTGAAGTAATTGCTGACATATGCAAACAGGAAATGCAATGTAATTTCCAAAAAAATGGTGTACTTGTGTGGAAGAGAGTTACAACTAAATGAAATAATTCACCCACAATCAAAATCCAGTATGGATCCGGATCATGATGACCTGTAATGAATACTTCCTTTCTTTAGTTTCTTGGGATAATATGATATTGCATTGCAATAAGAGCAGAAATTTTATAGACCTAAAATTTGCTTCATTTTGTTTAAATTTATATTAGGTTCTTGAACTTTATTTAACTTTTTGTTACAAGAAAAAAAATTAGAGAAGAGGCAATCAGTTTCTAGATAAAGGAATTGGGAAAATTTTGACCTACTATAGGGCTTTTAATACTACCTGTGGTCATAAAAATTTTCTTATGTGTAACTTGTACACCTTAAGTTGTAACTTCGTTCTTCATTGACTGATGACCGATGGTAACTGGGTGATTTGTTATTTCTTTTTTCTTACTTTTTTACTACTAGCATACTTCTCAGTTCGTTAACCAAAAGTAAATAAAAATAAAAATATTTCTCAGTTCTCACAGTCCACTATCATAGTGATAACTTACAGAAAGAATTTTATAAAGTAATATCAACACAAGGGAACATAATTAACAAGATAAGAGTTACACAATGCATTAACAAAAAATTAAGGTTCTCTCAGCCATTGAATAGTGTGAAATATGGTATGTATATTCCGATCTTAAGTGGAAAAAAAATATAGTAAAGATTTTCATTTTTATGTGATAAAGACATTGCCTATCATTTCCTCCTATTTCTTGTATTTGCATCTCTTCCATGTATACTGTTTATATTATCTAAAAGAAAATTGCATTACAATGTAGACATCACATATTACTGGCACAACAATTTTTGGACTCTGTAATGTACTCCAAAACACTAACAAATTTGGATACCAAAAAAATATTGCAGCAAAAAGTACAAGAAACCCAAAGAAGTAGATAGCTGAGCTTGAGAAATGCTAAAATTTGCTTCAACTTTTAATGGAAAGAGCTATGATTCTACCAATTCAAGCATCAACTAGAGTCCATGACTATTACAACATTGACAAGTGAAAACTCTTGTTGATAAGCCATTGGTGTTGAGTTCTCTTGGAAACTAAGAGAATGATGCAATAGCATAGGGATTGCCAATGGCTCTATGCTTTACTCCTATTCGGTTAATTTAATGAGCATTAAAATTAAGTTTTACAGGGAAAATGGATATTTTAGTCTATTCATCTAAAGATAGGTGTTTTTTTTTTTTTTTTTTTGAATGATAATATTTTATTAAGAAGCGATAGAGAAAAACAAGAAACAGAACAGAAAACCTTCACCAGTGGTGAAGAAAAGCAAGGAAAAAGCAAAACAAAGATGAGAAAGAAACCCAAAGCAATCGTATAGGAGGATTGTATGGCATGGATTGATTTTAGGGTATGAGATTTGCTTTATAAAACATGATTGGGGATTTTACACAGAATTTGGGATTTTAATTTGATTGAGAAATAGATAAGCTTGTAAAGCTCTCCTTCCTCACTCAGTTATCCATCTCCTTTTCTTCTTGTCAACATCACTATGTCAGGAAAAAAACAAGGTTCTTTGATTAAAGTAATGTTTGTGGAGGCCATTAATTTTCCATAGAAAAATAACCAGCAACTCCTAAGAGTAATGATAAAAGCCACATGATTGACCAGAGAAAAATTAGAGAGATTGGTTGGTGCAGTCACACCATCCATCAAATTGGGTGAATCTTCTACATATTTGCTATGAGGAATTCTACATGATGCAAGTAATCAGCCCTTTCCTGTATGATAAGTTGATAACCATGGCAGGCAAGCAACAGAAATGTGACACAACATTCATGGATACATATATATACTTGTCCTCACATCACTATACAGTGAAACTAGCTAGGAAATATATAAAAGCTATCATCATTCTTTCCCCTTGTACATTATCAACGGTTATCATCTGACCAAGTCCTCAGGCATCAGTAATGTTTGTGGCACATGGGACCCAGAATAAAAATATTAACCCATGTTCATTTACCCTTTCTAAATTGTCAACAGTAATCATCATGTCCTCCTGGAACCCATACACCCATGAAGCACATGAGATCCATAATAAAGGTGGGTTCTTATCCTTTATAGCCTTTTCAACTACTTCCAAGCCAGTTTCATTCAGTCACCATATACTGCAGCTCTTTCTTCAACTGTATTCTCCATGGAACGCAATTTTTTTAGTATTATTTTTTAACGGTATCCAGGGAATGCAATTACTGCAATGTTTTGATGATTTCTATCCCTCTATGACCTACCTGAGGAGATAAACAATGCCATCCACATCCCTTTGCCTTATTTGCATCTACCAAACTTATAGAAGATCTTTACTTAATTATTTAACATCACTCAATTTGAACCAACAAAGCCCTATCTCTACTACTTGGAATTGGCTACATGAATCCTGTTCCTCTATTCCACTCTATCTAAGACCAAATATGCCCTTAAATCACAAGCACTCATGCCTTTCCTCACCACTTCTACCCAAGTCAATTTTAGCCTCCCTCTTGTCCTTTTAACACCTTCAACCTACCCTATCTCACTCCTCAGTGGTGCAGTTATGGGTCTTCATCGCACATGGTCGAAACATCTGAGTCTACTTTTCCTCATCACCTATTCCCATGGCATTCATTACTGATTCTTCCCTTTCTAGTTTCATCTGGTTATCTGACAAACAACATCACTAAATGTATGGTGGATCATATTGTTCGGCTATTTCACCTCCTAGTTATTTACATACAAATTCTGCCTTTTTAATGAGATCAAACACATATTACATAAGCATCCTTTTCTTTTTCTTTTTCTTTTTTTGGAAAAAATTACAAAAGCATTTTAATCAACTTGTGGTGGCTGGTGAGCCATTTTCTCAAGCAATTGATTACTAAGATAAACAACATAGAAAATTTTATCAAAAAACTTACATTTACGTATTTATGTACCTTAAACCTAAAAAACAAGTGATCTAAATTCACCTGATTTACACTTTGATTCATTAAAGAAGCCTAGATAATTATTTTATCTACTTGTCTGTACACAATATCAAGAAAATAATCAGTATGCAGAAGAAAAAATTGGGTCAGTTCCATCTTCAATAAAACCCACATCAAGCAAGAAACACAGACAAGTCGTGTGCAAGATAGCCATGCTTCACAGGGACAGACCACACTTCGATGGTGAAAATGGAATCCTCATAGTTTAGATGGTATTGGGGTAAAAAAAATCCAGTAGTCCAGGTATCTGCACTAAGCCTCCTCCCCCCCTCCAAAAAAAGAAAGAAATTTCAACCAGGATTTCAGTCCTTATTATGGTAAGATTAACTAACATGAGGCAAGTGAATTAAATTCCACCCAATGAATAGAATAAAAAATAAATAAATAAACTTCATAAAGGATAGAGAATCTTTATTTCTCCGGCTGCTTACATGCAGAGACAAAGTTCCTCCAAAACATGAGCAAGACCATATGACATGTAACATACACAGTATGCCAATCACAACTTAAACAACTTATTGATAACAAGATATGGAAACAAAGATTCAATCATCATTAATGAGAGAAAAAACACATAGTTAATAAGAAAAAGGGCAACTCAGTGCACGAGGCTCCCGCTAATTTATTATGTGTAAAATTACCTTTCCAGAAGCATTCCGAACAGGTGAAATGTGAAGAAGATTCCAGAAGGAACTTCCATCCTTCCTGAAGTTGAATTGTAATAAAGCAGTCAAGAAACAATGTTGGTTTGCAAATGAAAGTGCAGAAAGCACTTCCGTTAAACATAATAGAAAATGCTGTAGAGTATGCACCTGTAATTCAATATACGTACTGTACAGGCTTGTTCGGTTTGAATGCTCTCCCTTATCTGTAATACAATTGATAAAGATGAAGATAACTAACTGAAAGAAATCCAATCCCACCAATTAAATTTATCAAATTCCCCAAAACATTAGAGTTTACACAAACCTCAGACATCATCAGATATCTAGTTATCTACCTGGCACATAGCCTTGTCATCTGTATCAGGTCCATTTAAAAATCTACAATTGCGCCCCAACACTTCATGTCTAGTATAGCCTATAACAGGAGGAACTATTACTAGGAGATTTAATAATCCATTTATGAAAAACAAGAAAAAGCTCCATAACTCATTGTGGCATAAGATATACACACAAACTGGATAGTTCTTGAACATCTAAGTGGATCAAATTTCAACCTAGGAGATCTTCTTTGTCAGAAGTCAACTGGTGGGTAGGTAGAAATGAAGCTGGGAGAACATCCAGATGTTTTAACCCAAGCATCCCTCATAATGCAAGGAGGGCACTAGGTAAAGTGAAATCATTGTGAAGAACTTCTTGAATACAGAAACTCATCAACTGGATAATCTTAAATGTAAAATTTAGTACTGCTTTGAGCACCTGTGAGATTCAAGAATGCATCGCTCGCATAAACAATGGGCATGTCAGGTAAGTGGGGATCAGTTCTGCACGGCAACAGAAATTAGTTGTGGAAAAATCCCAGCAAAATCTAATGAATCATTCCAGAGCAAACAACATATATAATAAAGCAACAGAAAAATAGGATCTCATATAAACTCACAATACAAAGCTCTGTTTGATTCTACCAAGAGATATATTTAAGGATGAACCAAGAGGACTCATCGCGGCTAAGTTGCATCTCTTCTCACAGACCAATTTGCCTGCTAGTTTGCTATGGTGAGTCAGCACAGATATGATGTTGTTAAATGCCTCTGTAGCTTTCTGTTTCTCGAGACTGCTTGCCTCACACGACTCTTCAGCCTCCAACCCTGTAAGTCCAGCCCATGATGAATCCAACTCAAGTATTTGTAAACTAGAAAATGCATATCAGTTGCTGCCCAAAGCATAGAGATTACAAATAACAAATTGTAAATTTGATGAAGTAAACTAACTTAAAGAAAGAATGTGATAACCATCAAAGACATATGAGTTTGGCAGCAAAATTATCAGAAATGTGAAGAAAAAACACAAGCAGACAAGTAACAGAAAAGTTTCAGAAATTCCATCAAACATAAGACCTGCAAAATTTTCTGGGGAGAAATAAAAAAGAAAGATTAAGTGGAAATAGATAAAAATCACATTGCAGTGGATCAATCAGATTTACAGAAAATGCAATTTCTGAATATGTAATGAAAGAAAACCAGTAACTGAAACCACATTGTAAACATATACAAAGCAAAGCAACATTAGAATTTCTGTCAAAATCTAAATTAACCAAACCACATCAACATATAAACACCCTCTAAATTACAATGCTTTACACAAACATCAAGACATACCCATCAGAAGAATAAGAATCAACAGTAAAGCCAACTCAATTCAAAACCCACAGAAAGCAAAACAAAATGAAAGAAGAAAGAACTACTATCACAATTAAAAGATTATTAGATCATTTTCTTAAGCTCACTATTAAATGTTCAATCCAAATTAGCAATATACTACCAAGTTCAATCCATCCAGCAATATCCATCTTGGATCAAACAACTCAAACAAATTATTAACTGGACACAAAAGTGCAAACCTCTATTATCCGAATCCACAAACGAATCCAGCGCCCTCAGACGACCTGATTCTGTCACTGAATCGGTGCACACTTCCCTCCTGCAAGACCCAAATACAATCTCTCTGAATCTAGACCCATCTTCACACAAATTACTACAATTCCTCCCAAACCCAGATGCTAAACCCCTCGATTTCCTCTTTATGGGCAACTGAACCGCGACAAAATGAATCACCCTCCCATCCTCCATACTGAAAACAGGACTCAAATGAAACAACATCCAGAAAGGTGTCCCATCTTTCCTATAATTCAACAAACTTATCTGAATCATTTTCTCCCCTCGAATTGCCTCTCGAATCTCCATTACCGATCTCCGATTAGTAGCTGGTCCCTGAAACATTCTCCCATTCTTTCCAACCACCTCATCTTTTGAGTACCCAGACATTTTCAGGAATCCCCGGCTAGCAAACACAATCGGGTGGCCGGAAATACAAGGATCGGTGATCGTAAAACTATCCGGTAGTTCGTCGAGAGCTTCTCGAACCCACGAAGAATAGTGAGCGTTAAACGACTGGTCGATCAGACCAAGCTGTGATTCCATCGTCTTCGTTGTTGCTGCTGTTCTGGTTGCCTGCTCAGTGTGCGCGTGAATCCCAATCCCATGTGCGCACGTTTCGTCAGCTCATCCTACGCACCCTTGCTTGAATGGACAAAACCAAGCACAGAAAAATTGAATAAATTTCGAGAAACCATGAACACAGCACATAGAAATTAACTGGGTATAATTGAAAAAGCCTAGCTTTTCATAATTTCCAAAAAGTAATAGAAAAAGACAGAATCAGACAACAAAATATAAGATGGGAAATTGAGATAGAGAGAGTATTTATTATAACAGTAAAAAGTGTTTAATGTGGGAAGTAGGTTCTCTCACACGAAAGAGCTTCGACCCTTGTTACAGAAAGACTTGGGGGAGGAAGAACAGCAACCCATCTCGTTTAGAGACGAAAATATATTCCCTGAATCTAAATTTTGCTTGAACATCCACAAGTAACAGAGACCCATCAATTGATTTTGGTGCATGAATCAAAAAGAAAGAAGGCGTATCAGTCCAGAGGTAGAAGAGCACAAACTAACCCAGTTCACAAAAGACTAGATTTTTTCCTGTTGGGTACACCATTTTTTCCTATTTCCATTAATTTATGTGAAAGAAATAAAAAAGAGAGGATCTTTCATCATTTTGTACTAAATAATTAAAAGACTGAAATTAAATTTGGTACATAAGCAAGTTGCAAACAGGACAGAAAGGGAAATGGGTTGAACTGGGGTAGGCGCATCCAGGGAACTGTTACGTGATCACACTGACTACTTAATGAATCATATGGTTCGGTAAAACCATCCCAAGCTCCAGCTAATTCCCTAAATTTTTATCTGTAAATTATGATAGCAAAGACATGATTGGTGATGCTGAAGCATCATAGCCCACAGACTTGCAGTAAAGTTGAAGAATGAGTCAATCTAAAGTGAGGCCATGAGCTTATGTGGGATCCGCATAAGCGTGTGGTCTGTACAGTTACAAGCTGCTGCATACCATAATATTTACAGGGGCATTTACTAATAAAGGAAGCTGAGAAGAAAGTAATAAAGAGAAGGGAAGATTGAGTTTAGTTGTGATGATGCTTATCCATTCAAGGCCTTGCACAGTAGGGATGAAACCAAGGAAGTGGACGGTGGTGGTCCATAAAACAAAAAGACTGATGGAGAAGCTTTTCATCTCCTTAAAAGTAAGTGAATGATGACACAGGAGAGGCCCCACATGAAGAACTCGCGCATCGCCGCATCTCCACGTGTCCCACTGATGACTCATCAATGGTTGTTTTATAACTATTTGTATAGTCGGGCTCGTCTGTGTCTCTGGCTATCTCTGTCTATGTGATTGTTAGTTTTACGCTAAATACAGAAGATAATTACGAAATGAGAAGAAGATGTATGTGGCAATGCGAACTGGTACATGGATGGCCACACAATATTTTTAGCAGGGAAGCTATGACAGCCAATGGAATTTTTGTACTTTGTTACAAGTTAAAAAAGAAGAAGACCAATGAATGGGGTCCCATTGTGGAGATGATGGTATACTGTGTTGGACCATTTTGCTTACAAAATATGAAACGGATCGTTGAGTGTTTGGATCCCATTTCAATCAATCTTTTTTCTTTCATTGGGACGGTGTTCATGTCTCTACTTTGATAGGGGCTTAGTATGTTATCTCTGTTTTTCAATCGGGCAAAGCTTGGGAAGTCCTCGGCATCCACGTACAAGGAACTAAGGAACTGCTAATTTGGTAATGCAGTCTTATCTGACCGTATGACCAAGGAATTCCTCATTAGGAGAGACCTCTCTATGTCTTCTCTGATGTATTGGTACTCCTCCCTCTCTGATGTTGTCATGCCCCAGACCCGAATGATATTTAGATATTGACACAGTAGTTTGACAACCACCTTTCCATTATTTACCTCTAAAATTGAAAGTATTCCCTTAACAAAATTTCAACAGCATACGTAATTGGAACCCATGGGGACACGTACCCTGTATTTAAGAAGTCTATCACCTTTAATACATAAAAGCAAAAGTACTTCCAATATCCAATTTAACACGATATTACAAATGTTATCCCCCTGACAGCCCCTCATTCATCCAATCAATACAACAACAACAACAAACAGCCTTATCCCAACTATTTGGGGTCAGCTACATGGATCCTGTTCTGTCATTACGTTCTATTTAGAGCCTTATCTGCAGTTAAATTACAAGCTGTCATGTCCCTCTTTACTACTTTCACCCAGGTCAATTTTGGTCTTTTTCTAGTCCTAGCACCTTCAACTTGTATTATCTTACTTTGCTTCACTGGTGCAGTCATTGGTCTTCGTTGCACATGCCCAAACCATCTTAATCGACTTTCCCTCATTTTATCGCCTATTGGCG
>JAOXJP010117415.1:0-13943 GCA_025762735.1 Platanus orientalis | reverse complement strand
CATCACTACCATCAAATCACCCTCAACAATACAACTACATACGCCTGGGTCTTTTATTTTTTTGCTGAATATATACACCTAGGTCTTTTAATTCCCATAACTCCATTCAGAGGGGCAAGCACCTCCGCCTTGGTTACCATGGTTGTTTAACGTATGCTTACTGCTTTGAAAGAGGTTATAAAATAACACTGATTGCACATTTGCATCTTTCATACCAATGTACGGTGTGGAGGCTATGTGGTAAGGTTCATCACAGATGGGAGGAGCAGCATGACTGTTGTTTCCTAGGAGCTAGTTGACAAGCTGAAGCTGAACAGAGAGTAACACCAACATTCCTATAAAGTTGCATGAGTTAATGATGTCTCTATTCCGGTAACAACCCGATGCTTGATTACATCTCTATTGGAAAATGGTATGAGGACTCGCTTTGGTGTGATTTTTTTTTTTCTTTCTTTTTTTTATTCCGATAAGTGCTTTGGGTGTGATGTTATACGTAAGTAAGTCACTTGTATCTTGTTAGGTAGGGCATGGTTCTACAAGTAAGTGCAACATAGTGGGGAAGAAAACACGTCTTCATTCTTGTATAAGAGACGCAGGATTAAATTGATACAAATAGATAATGAGGAGCTTCCAGCACAAGAGAAGCAATTTCTTGTTAACGATTATATGTGTGAGCTGCAGGGGTATTTATATCCCTACAGTATATTATTTATGTACTAGAGGAGGCATCATGGACATGGGCTGCAGGCTATTTATGTCCCTGCAGCATAATATATATATATATATATATACATATTAGAGAGGGAGTGATGCAGGAGCATTTTATGCAAAGAAGAAGAGATTGGATGACCATGAATAGTCCTCTTTGTCAATTCTAGTAGAATAGTTTATTTTCCTGTTATTTATTTATTTTACAAGTGTTAATTAGTGATAATTTTGTCATAAGGCCAATAGTGCCATGGTTAGTTTAGTTTTTTTGGGTTTTTAGTTCTAATCCCGTTTTTTTCTTTGGACCCGGTTTTTCTATGGCTAAAACTTGACTTTTTGGCTTGATTTTGGTGTTTTTAGATGAGTTATTCAGTTACCTTTCTAATGAGACCAAGATTGCGCAAATCCGAGGTGATTTGGGAAAGTTATGATTAAATTACTCAGGGGTAGTTACTAAAAACGGGAATAGTGTTTTTTAGTAAGTCTTAAGTTTGTGTATTTTTAATTTTTAGAAAACTTAGCTAGCAAGTTTAGTATTTTAGGAAGTTTTGTGGAGAATATTTGAAATCTTGTGGGACCCAATAACTTGACCAACAAGTCAAATATTGTGTCAACCAAGATTTTTTTTTTCTTTATAAGTCTTTTTTATTTGACAAGTTTATTTTGTTAGAAGATCTAGAATCTAGAATTTTATTTCCATATAATGCCTATATAAAGGCCATGTTAGATCAATGAAAAATAGTTGAAGATGATTATTTGGAAAAAAGACACGTGTGTGTTGAAATGGGTGTGGTATCCCAAGTTTTCTCTCTACCCCTCACATGAGGTAAGTATTCTACCCTCTATAGCTTCTCTTCTCTCTTATCTTCTTTCTTTTTTGTTTACTTTTCTTGTGGACTGTTGTTCTACATAAAAAACAATCCCCACAAGTAGGATAACTGTTGCTCACAGCACACAATATGTGAAAACTAATTGTGGATACACACCAAATACACCATAATCACTGTTAGGGACACCACAAAGACATGCTTATGACATTAGAGGGGTCGGCACATGAAGGGACATGAGGGGACATAAGGGCACACCAAATTTTGTCACACAGTGTCAGATCTGGTCATAGGGATCTTGCCAACTGGTGCAAGGTAGTGGAAGCCCTTGGAGGACAACAATGGACTATTAGCAGTGTCGTTTAGAGGAATCACAACTTCCAAATATAGGGCAAAGCTTGTAACGATGAACAAAGAGAGAGGGGAGCCTTTTCAGTCACAAGATTTGATGTAGATCTTTCAAAACTCTACAAAATCACCTGCAACAAGTTGGAGAAGCTTTGTATAGGGAAAACGACCCTTCCTTTGGCATTAATCGAGAGAAACAACTCCAGATTTTGCTGGATCTATGATTTTGGTTTGATCTGAGGGGATTTTCGGTTGGTACAAAAAATTCTTAAAAAATTAGTTTTAGGCTTCAAAAAAATTTGGAAAAATCACCATAATATTCCTCATGTAAAATTGCATCAAGCTATGTCTTCCCTTCGACCTAGCCTTTGTATGGCTTGATTGACGTTAACGTACGGTTTGCTGATGTCAGCGATTTTCTTCCCTCCTTTTTTTTTTTTGTTGTCTGGTTGTGTAAATCGATAACCCTAACTTTGATACCAAGTTGGTTATTGTTTGTAGATTCAAGAAGAAGCGTAAGGAGAGAGAATCAATCAATTCTCACCCATACGATATTTATTTTATATAAAATGGGTATATACAAAAATACCATCAGGTACATAATGCCCAATATACCCATGTACATACACACATATACGTCTACACTACTAACCTCTGTTATTTTCCAACATCAATTAGTTTTTCACTGTCATTCTCCTTTAGTCGATGGTTGGTCTCTATGTGTGGTACAAGGTTTATAGCTTGCCATTCTTGACTCTTTTGAACATATACTTCTTGTGAGAAAGAAAGTTGCCTTGATTCGACTTGGAAACTTCTATCCCAATGAATTATTTTAGTAAGCCTAGATCGTTGATCTCAAATTTTTTTGCTAATTGCTTTTAAGTCGTGCGATCTCCACTTCATTATTTCTTATAACCACTATGTTATCCACATATATTGTTGAAGCTGTCATCTTGAGGCCTTGACGTTTGATAAAAAAGTGGTTTGCTTGGGCTTGTTTATAACATGCATTCGCCATTGCTGTTTTAAACCTTTTAAACCAAGTATGTGGTGACTGCTTCAAACCATACAATGCTTTCTTTACTTGACAAACTTTGCCTTTTACATTTGGCAAGAGAAATCCTAGTGGTGTAGCCATATATACCTCCTCATCTAAATCTCCATATAAGAAGCCATTTTTTTTATATCAAACTACAAGAGAGGCCACTTATGGTTCATTGCTAATGGAATAAGTGCTCTGATTGAATTCATTTTCACCACTAAGGTGAATTGTCTTTTGGTAATCTATACCAAATGTTTGAGTGCCAAACGTGCCTTGTACCTCTCCACAGAGCCATTGGATTATTTGACTGTGAACACCCATTTGTAGCCAATTAACTTCTTCCCTCTAGGAAGATCAACCGGCTCACATTTTGTTTCTTCTATAGCATTCCTCCATTTAGGTTGTGAATAGTCTCAAATACATTAGTAGGAACATAAATAGACAACAATGCATCCATGAGATGAGACAAAGTTGGACAAAGGGTGTTTAGTACAAGTCCTCACACCATTTTGAAGAGTATTAGGCTGATCAAGGTCAAGACTATTGGAAGGTTGAGAAGGAACAGATGAATCATTACATGTTTCAAGAACTGGATCCGAAGTTGACTATTGGAGTGGTTCCTGAGAAGTCAAGTCTTGTTCCTATACCCCTTGCTTTTTCTTCTTGTGTGAACTTGCAACTCTGTCTCCCCCTCTTCACCAACACCACTACTGCCATCAAAGTGATAAGAGGGAACAAGAACCAGTAAGGGAACTGGAAGTGGAACAGAAGAGAACAACTCTTCACTTATAGTCTACTCCCCTTGAAGAGATGATCTACCAGATGAGAAAAAAGGAATAGACTTGAAAAAAGTGACGTCCTAGACACAAATTTGTGATGAGTAAGGGGATGATAACACTTATACCCTTTCTGATCGACTCCATAGCTCAAAAAGACACATTTGAGTGCCTTTAAGTCTAACTTGGAGTGATTAGATTTGGATACATGCACATGACAAATACATCCAAACGTTTTAAGAGGAAGAAAAAATAAAGAAGAGTTAAGAGATAACATTTCAAGAGGTGACTGATAAGAAAGGACATGAGAAGGCATCTTGTCCATGAGATAGACAATAGGTTGAATGGCTTCTGACCAAAAGGTGTAGGAACATTCATTGTGAACATGATTGCATGAGCAATCTTAGAAGATGTCTATTTTTCCTTTCTGCTACCCTATGGGGCATGTGGACTGGTGGACAATCCTGGACTCATCAAAGAAAGAAGACAGATCATGAGAAAGATACTCCTCTATTTGGATCTTAAGACTTGAAGTTTGGTACTGAATTGAGTACAAACCATGTTATAGTTTGACTTGAAAACAATACTTATCTCACTCTTACTTTTCAGCAAATAAAGCCACGTGGCTCAAGAATAGTCATCTCCAAAGGTTACAAGATATTTAAAACCAGACATAAAACCAGACAAATAGGTAGTAAGGGAAGGTCCCCACACATCAAAGTGCATAAGTGAAAATGAAACTAAACTTTTATTATTATTGCTAACTAGATTAACAGACCAACAATGTTTTGCCAATTGTCAAGGTTCATAATAAACATCAGACTTAGAAAATGAAAACTAAGGAAACATCTTTCTTAATATAGAAAAAGATAAATGATCAAGTCGACAATGCCACATGAACAACTCATTTGATTTGGAAGGAGACATGTCACTCTTTATTGCAAAAGTAGCTATTAGTGGGTTGGAGTTTAGGAGTTATACCATCATTTTCATGCCCCAAACCAATCGTTTTGTTCGTCACCATGTCCTAAAACAAACAGTATGAAGGAAAAAAAAGGTAATACTACGGTTAAGAATCTTGGTGAGGTGACTAATAGACAACAAATTTAGAGTAAAGTTTATAACATGAAGAACATAAGACAAACAAATCAGAAGTAGTAGGGATATCTCCTTGTCCGGCAACAAACGAAAAAGATCCATCTGCTATTTACCTTGTCTTTGCCTGAACAAACATGATATGATGTGAATAGGGAGGGCATACCAGTCATGTGGTGGGAGACCCATGAATCAATGATCCAGGAGCACCATGGAATGGTAACTGATGACCCTCCTTCTTGTGATTCTTGATGGAATGCTCCTAGGGACATCAATTGAGGAAGATGTCCGTGTGTGGACTCGTGATCTTGCTAGAAGTTTTTTTTGTGAAATCATGTTACAATCTTTTGATGGCATGTTTACAGACTGAGTTCAACTAGGAGGTTTTGGAAAATTTGCTGGCCTTCCAAAGCTAAGTTCTTTCTTTGGCTGGCTTCCTTGGGGCATGTGCTCACAGTGGATTACTGGTACCGGATGGTGTGAGGATTTATATGGCGAACCATTGCTCTCTTTTTTATGACCAAGAGGAAATGGGTGCTCACCTCTTTATCCACTGTTCGATTGCTTCCATGGTTTGGGCTTTTTTCTTGCTTAGATTCCGCTGAACTTGGGTGATGGCATCATCCTTTGAGAGGCTTCTCATGATGTAGGGAAGTGAAAAGGTGGGTGACTTTTGGTTAAAGGGAAGATATGGTGGTTTGGGGTAGGGCTGTCAACGAACCGAGCTGAGCAAAGCTTTGTCCAACTCAGCTCAGGCTCGGCTCACAAAGTCCCCAAGAGCCTATCGATAAAAATACATCATGTCACTGTTGTTTGTAAGACAAAAAATATTAAAAAAAATGTTTTTTAAATGAAAAAAAAATCCCAAAATCCCTTTGTCTTCTTCTTTCCTCTCCCTCGTTTTCGTTTCCTTTTCTTTCATGATTTCCCTTACTGAGAATTGTTTTAATTTTTCTCAGTTTTTTTACTGGTTTTTGATCTCTTACAGTAATATTGTTTCTCACTCTTTATGCCTTGAAATTTCTTGTTCCGTTATCAATATTTGCAATACATGTCTGATCTTGACTTGGGTCTTCAATGTTTTTTTGATCATCTTATAGTTCAGATTCTTCATTGTAGCTTAGCTCATCTAGTCTTTTTTTTGTTGATAATTTTAGCTCATCTAGTTTTCATTTTTAGCTGCGATGGAGATCTCTCTAATGGTTGTCAAGGTAATTGATTTCTTACTATACTGAAATGGGTTTTGGTAGACCTTTCCGTACAAAGGAGGGAAGATACTATGTATAGAGGGTGAACTGTAAAAACAGGGGAAGAAAAAGTTGTCTATTTTAACTATAGTTGTTGCTGTGTCCAATTTAATTCCTATTTCACATCTTAGTTTTTGCTTCTATGTGATTTAGAAGATGAAATCCATCTTCATCAATCTGTTCTTCCGACAATAATGTGGTTTTTAGTAACCATATATTTTGGCTACTAGAAAGATTAGAACCTTAAGTTACGAGTGGAGATGGTTAGTCCTTATCTTCTGGTGGGTCATCCACTGTATTCTCAACACTTCCTCTATTTCCATCAACCTTCCAACCCGTTCTGTTCTCCAGTGGGCTGACTCAACTAGGTTTCTTGGTGGCAAGAGAACTAGATTCAACTCTGATGAACTGACTCTATAAGGCTCTTTTGAAGATCCTCTTTGATCGGATTGGTTTGGCCTCCAAGGGATTGTTTTGGAATCGTGATTTATAGTGGACATATTGCCTCAGAAGCTGGCTTGGAGATCCTCTTGAGTGTTAATGTTTGAGGTTATTGTTGTTGAAGTCATGAAAGAGAACGGAGCAGATAAATAAGGGAGAGAAGCTGGAGGAAGAATAAGAAAAAGGGATTTTAGGTATTGCTGTATTGGTGTCATAGAAAAGGAATATTTGTTATCCTCTTTATTTGTTTCCTTTGAGGCGTAGTACCTATGAGTGCATATGACCTTACCAAGCTGAGCCGAGTTTTTAATGAGCTGGGCTTAGGCTCATTTTGGAAACGATCTTAACTCAAGGCTTAGGCTTAGCTCGGTGAGCTTTAAAGAAGGTTTTTGGCCTGTTTGGAAGGACCATAATGCTTGCATTTTTTAAGACAAAGCTGTGTGCTTGGATCATCTCCCTTTCATTTCCATGATTCTCATGTTCTCTTGGGTGTCACACCTTCTGGAGTTAGGCAATGTAAAATTTCATAGTTGGGTTCTAGATTAGGACTCCTCAGTCTTCTCTGTTAGTCCCTAGTGGCTGTAGCATAGCCGCTTTTAATAAGAAATGATTCATTATCACTCAAAAAAGTAATTTTTTATTTTATTTTTCACATGCAAAACTCTTTTAATAAAGATAAAGTAAACATGATAATTCAAAATACAACTCTTACTTCATGTTCTCTCTTCTTCAAAACTAGAAAGATTTATGAGGTTGCTTTAATTCTTCGAGCAGGTCAACCATAATGCCCATTGGTGGAAAGTCATCATGATATGAAATATAGTCATATACTCATGAACATATCTTTGATTCTTATCTTCCTCGATGTTAATCATAATGCCCATTGGTGGAAAGTTGCCACAAATTGTCAATATTACTGATGGGCCTTGTGGTAGTTGTTATTGTGGTTGTGTTTGTGCAACTCCATATCTATAACCAAATTTCTCACCTTCTTCCTAGCTTCTATTATAATGATAGAACAAAATCTTTTGAAGCTTCAGTGTGTCCCGTACATCATACGAACGTGCTTTAGAAGCTTCTATTATAATGCTTACATTCCTTTGTGTGGATTAAAGGGAATGTGCTCTAGTTTCTTTCACATGTTGAAGAAGATGATGTTTGGGATGTCACATGGATTGCTAACAGTGTCTGTCTTGTACATAACTCACTTTCAGTTGTTGATGAAGAGATTCGTTTGACAGCTTGGTAAATGATTATCTACATATATGCATATAAAATCATAAATCATTTTATAGAGTTATTGACCAGGCATCTTTATTGCTCTCAATTGCACTCCAACAATTTTTCAATGTACTTCTTACATTCCTAAATTACATTTTCAGTAAAATTTAATGTTGTGTTAATAAAGAACAATAAAATATTATACATGGATATAGATGCAAAAGTAATCCTAAAGTCTATCTTATTTTCAATATCGCCATTGTGTTTTGATTTGCAATCCGACTTCACAAATTTATTGTGAACAATATCTATTCTCTATTATTTATAAGATATCATTTGTAATGGTACTTAAGGTTTAAAAAATATGCTATAAAACATATTTCCAAAATGTATTAACAATAAAAAATGAATAATTAAATGAATTATTACAAGGAATAGTAGTTATTAGCTTACTAGCTTTGTGAATATGATTCTCAAGTATTTTGTCCCATCAATAATTGATGATTTGGTGCACCCATTTATGAGATTTTATTTCTGCAAGCTTGATGCCTTCTTTCATGAGCGACATTGCTTGTAGATGGATTCTATTGCTAAATATATCTCATTATCCACTATTCTTAGAGCATGGTAAATATGTTATAATATGGCAATAACATCATGTACCTTATTTCAAAAAGTATTGTTTAGGGTTATGTCTTCAACCTTTTCTCAAAAGTACTTGTACTTCTCTTGTAACATCTTCATTCATTTCCAATGAATAACATTTTCAACCCTCCTTTGTGTTTTATGAGATTGTTTACCTCAATATAATTACTAGCAAAATATGTCCATTTGGTTGCACCGACTCCCCATGATATACCTGTCGATTTGTCATCATTCGTGCATGGTTTATAATTTTTTTTTATGCTTAGGCCTTTTTTCTATCTCCTCAAGCATGAGGTCAATGCAATAAGTTGCACAAGGAGTCCAATAATGCTGTCCTCTTTTTTATAATATTTTTTTTTACAATTCTTTCCTAGTCTTCATGAATGTTAAATTGTTATTTATTACAATTTGGGCTACATTTTTTCACCCCACCTCTTTTATTATATATTTTATTGGATGGTAAAAATAATCTGCATCCTTTATTTTCTTAAAAGGCATCTATTGACTTTCAAGAATTTTGTACTTTCTTTGCAATATACTATAATGTTGATTATGCTCATTCTTGTGGATCCTGTCCATCCATCACATATTAATGTGACCCTATATTGCTCCCAAGATGGTCTCATCAAGTCAAAATACATCTTCATCTCCCTCTTTTTGGCATCCAAATAATGACCTATGATATATACATGCTTATGGTGATTTTACACTAAGACTGGCACACAACACCTCGTAAATTATGTTTTTGAAGTGAGGTGTGTTTGTAACATTGGCTGCACTTGATTAAAAAAAAAATTATATATGAATTCACGTATTCTTTCATGCACATTACTTCCACTCCATACATTTTTTTATTGCATTGTTCGACACCCTCATTCATGTGTAGTGATAGATCACGGGGTGGATCTGGCATTTTTACACTCAGGCTGTGTTTTATAGCCTTACTAACACCCAATTTTCTACCTCTTCCTCTTCCACTTGATGTCCCTCCTAGTTCTTCCATATTGGAATTTTCTGTATCATAGATAGATGGCCTAATGTCAGCCCTTGGTTGACGATTATTGGCATTTTGATACCTTTCGCACTCGTCAATGACAAAATTATGAGTAACGTGGTATATTTCTCTTTGGTTGAGGCGTTCCATTTGTGGGTGACAAATTTCTACCCCATCCTCATCCTAGTCGTAATCATCATCATATTTTTTTTGGTTATTTTTATTTTATTTTATGAATTCATCATCATCATCATATTGATGAATAAGATGTTTCCAAGTAATCCTAGATCTCCTTTTTTTATTGCCTGATCTTCCTTATTTTCTTTAATTTCAATAATTGCTTTACAAAGTTGACATATGTGACATAGAAAACACATAATAGTATCAAGTTATCATTTACATGGTCTTTGAACTTATTCATAAAAAAACAAGGTCTTTGAGCTGTGTTTATTTCATTACTAGTAAACACATTTTTTTCATATCCAACTTTAAAAAATATATATATATTTTTAAGTAAAATTAAAATTATTGACTAAATTAGATATTTAATTCATTGATTATTTATATAGACAAAATTTTTCCATTTAGTATTAATTTTATTACCCTTTAGTATTATTTATAGTAAATGCAATTTAATAAAACATTGGCGAGATTTTGGCCATTTAGTATTAACTTTGTTATCCTATAGTATTATTTATTATTGTTTTTTGTATTAATTTTGTAGTGCTAGATGTGTTCCAAAATGAGAAGAAGATGTGATATTTGTTGGGATCATGCGAAGCCAATGGAATGATAACCCAAAATTTAGTACTATTTAGTATAAATTAATTACAATTTAGTTATATTTTTTATTGTTTTTGTATTAATTTTATAGTGTTAGATGTGTTTTAAAATGCCAAGGAAACATTGGGAACATAGGAAGCTAGTGGAAGGATGGCCCAATTAGTCCATTTGCAATTAATGTGGTTTCATACAAAAGACTGGTGGAGTGATCCATCTAAAGGAGCATATTACAGATGGTGTAAGAATATGAAAGAATGCCTGATGTTCCAAAGGATGTGCAAAGATTCAAAAAGCAATTCTAGAAATAAAGCATATAAGGAAGATTAAGCAATAAAACAAGGAGAAGATCTTTGAAGAGTTCAAGTGTTCTATTTACCAATATGATGATGATGAAGATGAGGATGAGAGCGAAGATGAGGATATGGAGGTTCAAATTCTAACCATAGATGGAGGGCCTCTATCAAAAGGAAATACGTGATTATCATCATGTTGTTTGTAATTTTATCATTGATAAGAGGAAAAGGGATTAATTGCCAGTCATCATCAATGTAAGATTGACATTAGGCCATCTATCTATAACGTAAAAGCTTTTAGGAAGAGAGAAGTAGGAGGGACATAAGGTGGCAATGTTGTGGTAGAAATTGGGTGTTAGCATGGTTGTGCGGTCCAACCAAAGTGTGAGAATGTCAAATCCATCCCATGATCCTCACTACACAAGAATGATGGTGCAATTGTGCAAAGCAGTGGCGATTGAACGATGCATGAAGTGGAGGTAATATGCATGAAAGGAAAGGTGAATCCTTTTTTTTTATTTTTAATCTCCAACCAATGTTGCAAACACCTCTCAATTCAAAAACATGATTGACGAGGTACAATGTGCTGGTCCTAGTGTAAAACCACTGATATCATTAGACGTTGTTTGGATGTCGAAGAGAGGGAGACGATGATGTACATTGACTTAATAAGGCTATATTGGAAGCAATATGAGGTCACATTAATATGTGATGGATTGTCATGATTCACTTGGATGAGCATAAGAAATTTTATTGTATATTGTAGAAGAAACATAATATTCTTGGAGTCAGTAAATATCTCTAAGAAGATACATGATGTAGATTATATTTACCATCAAATGAGATGTTATAGAAGAGGTGGGATGAAAGAATGTGGTCCAAACTATAATGGATAACGGTTCAACATTTTGTGAAGGTGGGAAAAGAATTGATAAGGAATCTTATAATATAAGAATTGATAAAGAAGTAAGCATTTATTGGACTCCCTATGTAGCTAAAATCTCATACATGAGGAGATAGGGAAAATGATGTATAAAAGTTATAGACAATGCATAAATGGTAACAAATTTTTATAAAACCACGCTTGGTTACTTGCATAGATGAAGTAGGTATGTCATAAGGAGTTAGTCAACTAAGGTTATTGTTTGTTACTGACAATGTAACACTAGATAATCTCATGAAATACAAACGGGAGTTGGAAATGTTAATTAGTTGAAATAAATGAAAGGGCTATAAGAAAAATACGAATACTTTGGAAAAATAAGGTCGAAGACATAATCATAAACAATATTTTTTGGGATAAGGTATGCAATGTTTTCATATTACAGTTTCTTTATGAAGTTCTAAGAATAATGGATAATGAGATATATTCAGTGCTGGGATCCATATATAAGGGATGCAACTTATAAAAGAGTGCATCAAACTTTTAGTAGCAAAATCTTATAAATGGACCCATCGAATCATTGATGATCAAAATGATAGGACGTTTGAACATCCCCTTTGTAAAGCTGTTAAGTTAATAAACTATTATTTGGATTCTTTATTTTCATTGCTAATACATTTTGGGAATATACTCTGTAATAGTTAAAAAAAAAAAAAAAATCCTAAATACCATTACAAGAGCCACCTTGTAAATAATAGTTCCTAGATGTTCACAATGTATTTATGAAGTTAGACCGCAAATCAAAACATAAGGGTGATATTGAGAATGTGGTATGCTTCATGATTACTTTTGCATATATATTGTATGTAGAATATGTTATTATTTTTAATTAACATAAGGTTATATATTACTGATAGTTTGATATAGGGATGCATGAGGCACATTTGGGAAAATCATTAGTGCAATTAAGGGCAAAGATGATACTCAGTAACTTTATATATTGTTTTAAGATTTTATTCATATATATATATAGACACACACACTTTTGTATAATCACTTTACTAAGCTATCAAATGAATGTCTTTCATCAACAATTGAATGGTGGGTTATGTATGGGACAAACACCTCAATGCTTTGGAAGTCGATAATCCTTGCGTTGTCCCAAAAAGCATATTCTTCATGTGAAAGAAACTAAAGTACATTTGCCTTGATCTACACAAGCAACATAATCGGCGAGGTTATAAGAAGCTTTAGAAGCGTTTCAAGAACTTATGTTATGTCATTTTAATATGAAGCTAAGCCTGATGCATATGGAGATAGATAGTGGGAAAGAGCTTGAGCGTGATCCAATAGACTTATTAACACATTTGCAGAGGATGGTGAGGATGATTTAGTGTTCGAGTGGGCCAAGCTCTCAACATTACATGATAAGTTGGGACCCCTTGATCCTGAAATAACAAAAGCTGTTGAAGAGTTTAAGTATTGATATGGATAAAATTTTGTAGTGAAGTGGGGCTTGATAGTGGAAAGAGTCATCATTTGATTCTTTAATGAAAGGATCTACATGTGAAGGGGTTTCTGGGGAATCTAAGGGGTTGCATGATTGTTAAACACAACACTCTAATGATGGCAATAGTAACTTTAGTGACAATGATGAGCAGGGAGATAGATTAAGTGTTAATGAGTTTAAAGTACCACCATTGACTTTGAACTGATGTTAGCCCTTTTTTCAGTTCTAGTGGAATACGATTTTGCACTGTTGGTTTTCACGCACGTGGATATTTAGTCATACGTACTCCACTGAGGACCGAAGTAGATACGTTGATTCACCATCCAACTGGGATGACAATGACAATGGCCTTTGAGCCCATTTACTGCAGCTGTTTTTGGCCATTCAACACAAGATGAAGATCATGGTACTCGAAATTTAGAGAGACATGCACAAGAGAGTGAGTTGATTCGACACTATTCAATCAGTGTTAATGACCAGCCAAGGGGGTCCCATCCATCCTACATGCCATGCCATGGATATGGATCTCATAGATATAGATAAATGATTCTAGCCATGGCTCTTGCTCGCTAACATCCAACTACCAAAAATTGGTCATGGCTCATATAATTATGATCTTTTGTTTGGGTTTGGCCTTGGGTACGGATATCTAGGTTATGGGTAGAGTTGTATAGCCCTAGCCACAACCACTACCATCGAGACTGTTCGTGACATTAACGTTTTTTGACAACTTTACACTAATTGGAATTATGATTAACATTAGAGAAAATGAATATTGGAGATATGTTTGTGATTATATGATCATGTTTCATAGCATGATGACATAGGCTGAGTAAAGTAGATATGTAGAGTAGCAATACTATCTATGGTTTACTTGCTCACAATAGGGACATGCACTTTGAGCCATGTCGAAACTCTTTATGGTATTGACGGAGAGAGAACATTAGGTAAGAGTTATATTTTGATTTATCATGTTTACTTGTCTTTGTTATCTAAGTCTTAAATGTTAAAAAAAGTAATTGTTTTGGGCGATAATTAATCATATCTTACCGACAACACCTATGCTATCGCTGTCTCTCTCTCTCTCTCTCTATATATATATATATATATATATATATATATATTGTGAT
>JAOXJP010117404.1:0-13944 GCA_025762735.1 Platanus orientalis | reverse complement strand
CTCTTAACATCTACAACTTCCTCCTTTAGATCTTTATCTACTATTATTCCTACCCCATTTTTGTTATTGGCTTCTCCTGTGTATCAAAGTTTAAAGCCATCAATCTCCTTAATCTTTTTCCCTTTCCACTTAGTCTCATGTAGACAAACAATATTAACTCTCCTTCTTTTCGTATTATCCACTAACTCTATACTCTTACCTATTAAGGTTCCTATTTTCCAAGTTGCTAAGTTAATTCAACTCTCTTGAACTAACTTCTTTACCCACACTCATCCATGGTGTGGGAACCCTTGCATACTTATCATTACATTCGAGTGTTGATGCAATGCGCCTAGTCATTTTTTCTCCACATTCGGAGAATGAGGCGCCCTTCACCAAATTTTTATCACATTTGGGGAATGAGGCACATTGCTTAAAGGGAACGCCCTAGTATTATATCGAAATAACGTATTTTCAAGATTCATGTTTCAATTGTTTGAGTGAATTTTTATAGCCAGTTCTCAACCAGATGCCAACCCTCCTTCTTTCTTTATGCGAGCTTGGGACCGACAATGTCTGAAGAAACAAACATTGTTGAGAAATTTTTCCTTGACACAAATTATGGGTATCTAATTGCTAATATATGTGATTTTTTTAATTTATTTTCTCACTTACCTTTTACATAAGCAAATATATGATCACTTTGAACTTATTATGGCTACTGCTATTTCCACGCTCACTTTTGATGATTGGACGCTCTATTAAAATTTACTTAAGCTTATTTTTATTCTTTAGTACCCAAACCTCAATTCTTTTGTTCCAAATCGAAACGACCTTTAGTGACCATAAAGGAGAGTTTCTAGTGATAGAATAGAGATGGAGAAAGGATTTTGTAGGTCAAAAAAAGAATAAAAAAATCTTGAATCAAAAAAGGATTTCAATTTAAACTCTAGATTCTTAGAGCAAGTAAGAAATCTGAATCTTGCTTATGTTTGGGTTAGCCTAGACTCTGCCTGAAGCCCACTTTTTTTTTTTTTTTTTTTATAGTTGGCCATATTTGGCTAAATGACTTGGAAGCTGTTCAGCATAAGACCAAGTATGGGCTGGGATTCAATACTTCAGATCTGAGCTTGGGCTAAGTAAGTTAGTCATGAGAATAAACATTTTAATGAAGGCTCAAGTTGGAATGACACTGACGAAGGAATACATGGGCCTGAATTTAGTGCAGATCCATGAAGAATGGCATGTGGTTCATCTACATCCCATTAACAGGAAGACCAACACAGTAAGAAAAATTGAATAAGAAAAATTCAAATTATATTGCTTGGCACAAATATGAAAAGTGATGGTAACCAAGAGAAGTGGAAAATCTTCACATATTTCCATCTCTCTACTGTGGAAACTTGTCATAACACCTCAAAATGAGAAGAATATCCATTCTACCTAAAAAGCACATGAGTTATCCAGCCCTGAGATCAATAACACCATTTATTTAATCTTGGATCAAGAAAGAATCCCCTGAAAATAAGAAGACACTTCACACTTAGCATCTTGAAGATTTAAGCTCAAGAAACATGCCAAACGTTCCTCCTAGTACCCACAAGATCCTCTCCTAATCTCAAGAATTCTTGAGACTTTGGGGCGTGTGCACATACAACCTAAAAACTGAAAATTACCATCCAAAAAAGTGATTTTCATCGAGGTATGTGTGTGCTTCTATTTACCTTGTTTTTGAAATAACCAAAAGAATGGTGACACGTAGATCCCACTATTTTTGAGTACATAGTGGGAAGGCATAAGGATGTGATGAATGTTCGAGCTTTGGTCATATTTTTACTCAATAATGCCCTACTCAGAAAAAAAAGTAAAGCAAGTGTGGAGAAAGAAGGGGGTTCAAGAAACTGGTGAGGAGAGTGAACCAACCACTTATGTCAACAATGTTGTTAATAATGAGCCTTTTAGAGAGGAAAATAAGAATGCATAACATGCCAGTTCTAAAAAAAGATTTGAAGGGCTTAGAAATGAAGAAAATGTGGAGGAGAATAGTGAAGCATTGTCTATCAGAGATGGAGTTAAAGATGGACCTAGTTTGCCGACTAAGGATCAATTGGTATCTAGGACTGATGATCTCATTTCCCATAGCCCTTCAATCCCTAGAAGGATCCAAAGACAAGCAAGCAAGTCCTATTCCCATTCTCATGTGCATATTACACACACACACAAACAACAACTAAAAAATGTGGAAAAGGAAGTGCTATGAATGAGAGAAATGCAGCCAGGAGGAAGGCTAGTGGGAATAATTCCAACAATGATGTTCGTAATGGTTAAAGTAATGACATGAAATGTTAGGGGACTCGGCACCCCTGAAGAAACAAGGGAAGTTTTAAGAATTTTTAATCAGCATAGACCTAGTGTGTGTGCTCTCTTAGAGACAAGGGTTAAAGAAGAAAATTTTGATGATGTTTGTAGGGATTTCTTTAATGATTGGATGATTATAAATAATTATGACAATCATTACAATGGAAAACTATGAATTTTCTTTAAATATGATCTGGTATCTTTGGTTGGGATTTTTAAATCTTCTCAAATGATTACATGCCAAGTGGATTGTGCCAAAAAAAAAAAAAAAAAGAAAGATGATTTCTTTATTTTTTTGGCTGTATATAGGAGTAATCAGCAAGGTGAGAGATTATAGTTGTGGGATGATTTGGAAAGGATGATTAATATTAGTTTCTCCACTCGTTGGCTTGTGAGTGGGGATTTCAATTGTGTCAGATTTGCTTATGAGAAGATTGGTGGGGATGTTCTTAAGCTTTCATCTATGGAGTAATTTAATAATTGTTTGATGGAAGCAGATCTGCATGATTTGAAATGGTGGGGAAAGAAATATACTTGGTAGAATAAATAGGAAGGTATTGAGAAGAGTGAGTCTAAATTAGACAAGGATCTGGTTAATACTGGTCTCTGATGCAACTTTACTAGTAATGTGGTAACTAGAAGACCAAATCCTTTCAAGTTTTTTTACATGTGGTGTCAGCATGAAGATTTCTTAAATGTGGTTAGAGATGGATGGAACTGTTATGTTGAGGGGAATCTGATTTTCAAGGTTGTTTAAAAATAGAATCAAGTAAAGAAAAGGCTTAAAATTTGGAATAGAGAGGTTTTTTGGAATTTTGACAGAAAGGTTGTGGAATTAAGGGCTGAACCTTTTAAAGTGCATGATGCTAAAAGCATTAATTTCAATGATGACGGCGTGCTCACTAAGAAGGAAAAGGAGATTGCTACTAAATTTGTTGATGCATTGAAGATGGTGGAAAGTTTGCTTAAGAAAAAATCTAGAGTTAAATGGCTAAATCTTGAAGATAACAATAATGCTTTTTTCCAAAGGTCTCTTCTTATCAAAAGGAATGGGAATACTATTCATCGAATTATTAAAGAAGATGGGGACATTCTTTTGGAGGAAGATGATATTTGTGTGGAGGCTGAGAACTATTTCACAAATATTTTGGTTCTACCTCTTCTTCCTCAGACTACAAATATTCAATATGAAGAAGTTATCTTAGGAACATCATTTTATTCTTATGAGAGGGTTTATTGATGATAGAATTAAAAAAGTTTTTTTTGGAGTGGTAAGGAAAGTAAGGCACCTAGACCTAATGGGTTTACTTTGTCATTATTTAAGGCTGCTTAAGAGACTATTGTGAGAATGTTATAAAAGCAGTAAAGTACTTTTTTTAAACTCTAGAAGGATTTTAAGGGAGATAAATGCCACCTTAATTTCTTTGATCCCTAAAATGATTGAAGCTTCTGGTTTTAAAGAATATAGACCAATTACTCTTATGTAATCTTCTATAAACTCATTACTAAAATTCTTGCCAATAGATTGAAGAAAGTGATGAGTTTTCTGGTTAGAAATAACCAAACTATTTTCATTGAAGGAAGATTTATTGTGGAGAATGTGCTACTTTTTCATGAAGTTGTGTGAGGTTTTGAAAGGAGTAATCATCCATCTTCTACTATTTTGAAGATTAATATGAGAAAAATCTGTCTCTGTCTCATGGGAGTGTATTAGAGAGGTTTTAGAAAAAGGATTTTCCCCACCAAATTCATTAGTTGGATCATGAAGTGCATCTCAACCCCTAAATTCTCCATCCTTATCAATGTTAGTCCAACTGGGTTCTTTCAAAGCAATAAAGGCATCAGACAAGGAAACCCTATTTCCCTTCTTCTTTTTCCTCTATGCTTAACAAAGAAGTTTCTACAGGTAATATTTCCCTTATCCCTAAATGTAGGGCTATCAGTTCATCTCACTTAATTTTTGTAGATGATCTGATGATTTTCTCTAAAGAGGAAGAGGCATCCTTGAGGACAATTCATGCAGTTTTGCTTGCTTCGTTGCAAATCACTGGACTCCAGGTGAACAGAGACAAGTCTACTCAGATTTTTTTTGGGTAGAGATACTACTAGAGAGGAATCCTTGTATGGCATCATTGGATTTCAAGTTGGGTGGCTACCTGTAAACTACCTTGGTTTTCCTCTTGTTTCAAGGAAGCTAAGATATAAAGATTGCTCACTGATTATTGATAGACTAAAGAAAAGGCTGACAGGATGAAAAGTTCACCCTCTTTCTTATGTTGGAAGGTTGGTCCTTATTTAATCTGTTTTACAGGGTTGCTACATATATTGGTCAGGTATTTTGGATTTCTTGGGAAAATTACTAAATAGATTGAATTAATCTTCACAAAGTTGTGGTCTGGTCTAAATTTATCAAAGAAACTTTACACCATAAGTTGGGATTCTATGAGGAAGGTGGCCTCAACATATGAAGGGTGAAAGAAATAAATACTACTGGTGTTTTGAAGCAACTTTAGTGGATTGTATCCAAGAAAGATAGTTAATGGGTGAAGTGGATTCATGAAAAAAATTGAAGCATGATTCTATCTGGATAAAACGTACTCCAATTAACTGCTCATGGCCTTGAATGAAATAATGAAGCTACATGATTGGATGAAACCATTTATCATCACATTGATTGGCAATGATTTGGGAACAAACTTATGGTTAGATAGGTGGCAGCTGAATGGTGCCCTAATAAAGACCTATGTAGAAAATATAAGATGTGAAGCAGATTGAGCAAATGGAGCCTAGTTTTGAATATTATATTTCAAAGTGGTTGGAACTTACTCCTCTACTTTGTCACGAAGAATCAAATATTTGTGATTCTTTGTACTCAATTAAGAGACTGGACTAAAAGGATCACTACAGAGTTGTTTGGATTGGAAACTTAATAGGAGATTTCACATCAAAATATGCTTGGCCAATATTCAAAAATTCCTCTCCCTAGGTACATTGGCACAATGCCATATGGTGTCCTAATAATATTCCAAAATATAGTTTTGTGGCTTGGAGTGTCATGACACAATGGCTCCTTACCCAAGGTCATTTGTGCAAACTAAATATTTTGTCTATGTTTTAGTGTGTTTTTCTCTGGAATGGTAGGGAATTCTTTGACCACCTTCTCTTTCAATGTGAACTAGATTCATTTGGATGGAAATGGTCAAATCTTTAGCTCCATTTCAAAGAAGAGTTCGTATGGCTCTTTTTAAGTGCATATGGATTGAAGATTATTTGAAAGGACAGATGTTGCTTCACAAATTGTCAAATTATCATTTAATTCTTCTTTTTATCATATTTGAAGAGAAAAAAATATATGAGGAGATTTAAGAATAGAAGCCAACCTAGAGAAAAGTGGTTGAAAATATCCGGTTTGAACTAGTGCATGACTTTAATATTAATAAATGGGTGGTGGAAACTTTGTCCATGCCATTGTAGACGAAAAAGTGCTCTTGGATTCCTCCGAACCATAGATGGTGGTCTTTGTCTTGTGATGGTTCCTTAACTGCAAGAAGAGTTGTCTATGGTGGTCTTGCTAGAAATGAAGATGGTGCAATGATTTTTTCTTTTACTAGTATGATTGTAGCATCAAATATTCTTTGGTTGTGACTTTATGGTTTACTAAGAGGGTTGTTTTTCTCTATTCAATTTGGGTATAAGAAGCTTTATATAACTATGAATTCCAAAATTGGAGATGGCATAATTTTTGGGAAGTGCTACATTCCTTAGAGTCTTGGGTATAATGAAGAGGATTTCCACATCTTTTTCTATGTTGGAAGAATTTGAGATAAATCATACATGGAGGGAAGTGAATCAGCCTACAGATATCCTTGTTGCATGAGTACTTCTTAGGAAGAAATTCTATGTTCCAATGATTTTCCTGTAAATCTTAAAGATGCAATCTTGAGGGATGCTTCTTCATGTATATACACAAGATTGCAATTATTTTTTTGTGATCAATAAAATTATACTTGTCTAAAAAAAGGTGGGAAGGCGAAGAGTGCGAGCTACGCTAGCCTGTTGCCATGTGTTTCGATTGTTACAATCTGAAGTGTGAATATGAATGTGAGAGAATAGTTAACGAAGAAATAAGAAAACAAGATCATGATACACCTCGTCTCCACAACCACCAACTGAAATAAAAATGTGGAGGAAGTTTCCATGAATGTGAGTAATGGAGATTGATAGAGCAATGACGTGAAAGAGAAACTGGTAGAGTAGCAACATGAAGAATGAGCATTGTAATTGAATAAGCCAGTATAAATTGCATGTGGGAAGATGAGAGAAGGACCATCAACCATCCAATATATCTAGTTAGCTTAGGAATATGAGTAATTTAATCAGTAGCATAGTTCAGTAATTCTGTAGTTGTAGCCAGTAGTTTGTAATGGATTGAACTGTTCTTGAAGTGCTTGTTGTTGAGAAGAGAGTTCCTGAGAAAGAGTAATGGCTTCAATCAAATCAAGTAAGATATCTATCTTTTAATTTCTAGTGATTTATAGTTATTAAATCAATTTATCCTTCATCTCTTTCCTTCCGAAGGCAATGTTAAAAGTCCTCTTAGTTGAGGCATTTATGAACCTGTCTGACTAGGATAAAGAAAGGGAAAAATCAAACCCGCGATGAATAGATTGATAACCATAGGGGGAGATGCCTATTTCTCAGAAGGATAAAAATCCTAAAGCCACTGATGGCGTTGAGGGGCCTCCTCTTGATGAGTTGATCAATGGAATGTCTCAAGAACTCAACGCCTAACTTGATGTCTTGGCTGAAAAAATGATAAAAACTTTCAAGCTCTACCTGAAAGTATAACGCATATCATTGCGATAGTGTGACAAACAATGGTAGAAGTGGTGAGGCATGAAAGGAATCCTTAACATAGGACTTGGGGATTGGCCAAAGAGGCATATCCCTCGTAGGCTGGAGTGGTTTAGCACCCAACAATGGTCATGAAGAGACAAAATGTAAGTAACCATGTGTAAGGGTAGAAACATCATTTTACATTTTTAAGAAGTCATTTGAGGTGTTTGAGACCCAATAGAATGAATTAGAAGTGAGGAAAAAAAAAAACATGGACTTGTCAAATTCTAAAGCTGTCCCAATAATGTATATGGGGAAATTTCATGGGTAGACTTTTACCAACCTTGTAGGAATTAGCTTATGATCCATACACCATTAGAAAACTCAAGGAGTTGACTTCCCAACACAATAAATGCTAATCAATTTAGAGTTTTCTAAAGGAGGTTATAGTCATTTTCGTAAAATGTGACAAAGTTTAAAAAATCTAAGATTTTATGAATGACCGATCATAGTGACTAGAATGATAGGTCATAGCTTAATGACAGGTCATGGAGACCTGAATGATCGATCATAGGCACCCATTATACCTAATAGAAATGTGACTTTCTACTTGATCCGTCACATAAGACCCCAATGACACGTCAGGGACCAATGACCGATCATACAAGATCCCAAGAAGAGTAATCGATTGGAAATGCTGAAAATTTGAGAAACTCGTTATTTTTATGATTTTTCCATCTTAAAACATGTCAAATATGTGATGAAGACTCTAGAAACTTAAGGACCTTAGATGATGAAATGTATACCTAAATTACCTCTCGTTTTAATCTAACACCAAAGAAAGGAAGAAAGGAGAGGAGAAAGAGGAATTTGGGAAAAACAGAGAATTGTCATTCTCCAAGAGCAAGTTGAGTTTCTAATTCTTAGCTATATATATTTTTATTTATTAATTTATTGTTGATTTATAGATTTTAACCATAAATCTATGATTTAATCTTATGAAAAGAAGGTGGTTCAAGTGGAAAGAAAGTTCTACTTGAGGATCTCCTTAGCCAGAAGAGGAAGAAGCTTGTGGTAAGTAGTTATACAAGATTTACATTGCTTTTTTGTTTGTCTCCTAGGTTTTTAGATGTCTTGTATTGTTTGTCTAATACCCTGTAATGCATTAGAAGAGTAAAAATGCAATTAAGCACGTGTAAGGGTAAAATTATCTTTAAATTTTTTTAGGAAGTCATTTATGGTTTTTAGTATCTAGTAGAATGAATTAGAAGTGAGAAAAACAAAGATAAGTCTTGAACTCATCAAGTCTTAAAGTTATTCAAAGTGCATTATTGGGATAAATTTATAGGAAAACCTGTACCAATCCCAAGATAATTTGAGTACAAACCGTACATCATTAGAAATCTCTAAGAGTTTTCTAATGCCTCAAATGATGCAAAATTTAGAGTTTTCTAGAGAAAATTATGATAATTTTACCACCAGGTGTTTGCGCCGAAAAGTTAGAACACACCCCCCATGACAAGTCAGAGATGGGTCTTAGACTTGTTCAATCAAGAAGATGAGGCCAAGACCTCGGGAAATTTTATGACCGGTCAGGATTGGAAATGCTAGAAATTTATAAACACATACGGAAATGACGTGGTTTTTTTTTCATTTGACCTCCACACAAGTGTGATCTTATTTTAGACAAATTTTAAACACCATTAGATCTCATTTAGGTCCATTAAATCATTTATAACATAAAGAGGAAGAGTGAAAGATAATTGGGAAGTTTAAGAGAAGAGAGAGGAGATTTATCTTCTCAAAGTGTTGGTAAGTTGCTAAAACCTTGATCTAGCTTAAACTAGGCTTAATTTACTATTTTCTACCTTATTTTATGGTTTCTAACCATAGAATGTCTTAATTGTTCATAGAAGAAGGAATAAACCATAAAGGCAAAGGAGTTTTGGGAGAGGATTCCTTGGAGCATTAAAGGTTTGAGATATTGGTGAGTCGATATGCATTTGATGCACACTTTTCTTTTCTAGGTTCTTAGATTTATTAAGAATAAGCTTTATTTTATGGATTCACCTCTATGCTTCTTGAGAATGTTGATTTCTTTGTGTCATACTTAGTTTCCTTTGATTGAGCATGTTAGGAAGGATTCTCTACATTGTTTTTTTTTTTATGATTTCTTGGATTATGAAGCTATTTACATGCTATCGGTATCTTTATGGAGTGAGTTTTATAATCTTTACTATATTTAGAAAGGTTTTGGAGTTGGATTCATATAATTGAATGGTTTAGAAGGTTCTATGGGATATATCTTGGTTTACATTTTTTATTTCCTTCAAAATCCTTAATTATTTGCATTTTGCCTATTTGATAAATTGTCAAATGATTAGTTCTCCATGATTTGTATATCTTTTGAATTCCTTTAAACTTTCTACATGATTCTATTGCTTACTTCAATGGATTTCCTTTATTTTATATTAATCCGTGTCTATTTGTGTTAATTCAATTGATTCCCATGTTAGAATCTTAGAACTTCGATACATCACAATGGGTTTTGCATCATTTGGGAGCTTTTGGTGGCATAAACATGTTGTCTTTAGCATGGGTTACTTTTGGTATTTTTAAAAGGCATTTCACTTGGATTTCTGCATGAGTTTTGGAGCTTTTAGTCTATTTGATTTTATTGTCAATGGTATTTTCCATGAAACGACTTCACTTTTATAAGCATCTTATATGTCCTTGGATTGTTACAAGCATCTATATTTGCAAATTGGTATCATTATATATGATCTATCGTTTCGATTTTGGAAAAATTTATGAGCTTGCACATATGGATATCCTACACATGGCATACTTATGTAGTACTTACATTACTTTACATAAGCATGGTTTTAGACATGTTGGTTTGGAATATTTGGATTTGATATGATACCCTAAAGAGGGTTTGACCTTAGGATATTTTCAAGCACCCTACCATCAGGTTACATTAATAGGCAAACGGGTTATATACTTGCTTAGTGATTTCAAGTACCCTACCACTAGGTCACATCAATAGGCGAATTTGATATATACTTACTCAGTGATTTTAAGAACCCTATTATCAAGTTATATCAATTAGCAAAGGGACTATATACTTGCCCAATGATTTCAAGTACCTTACTATTAAGTCACATCAATCTGCAAATGGGCTATATTGTAACAACCCTAAATTTAATAACCTATCTTAGGCATGAATCCAAGTTACTACTAACCAAATTCATATTCCAATCACTATAAATTTTTCGCATTTACCTTAACCTATAGGATCATATAGATCTTAACCTTAAATTTTAACATACATACATAGCAAAATAAGAATAGAACTCTCACATCATAGGTGTAGCAGAAATAAAACTCATCTATTATCTATAAAATATAAAACCTCTATCAACATCTCTAATATTAAATAAACATCATTGTTGTGAAATTTTATTATACTCGTAAGGGCACGAACCATACCTAAGTATAGTTTGGTGAGTGCGAGGTCAAACCCACATGGACTTGTGTAGAAGTAAAAAACTAATCAGATATAAACTAACCAAACCCTAATCTAGTTCAACAAGAAGGTGATTTTTTTGTCTGAAATCAAATAATATTAAGTAGGTAATTAATCTAAATAGAAAGTAATGAAAAGTAGTGAACTATTAAAGGAAAGGAACTAAGGTTTGGAATCCACCTTATTAATTCATAGCAACTTATATTCATGATCATTGATTTTTCCAAAGCTCCTACATGATAATCTAGAAATCAATCCTATTATCATGGAAGATATCATCATTAAAATCCATTTCTTTTTAAGAAATCTAAAGCATGCACTTCTTCGCTCAAAAATTAAAAATCAAATCATATATTGTATTTGTTAAAAACAAACCATAAGAGATATCCATTTTTAAAGTCAGAAGTAAAAAAAAAAAAAAAAAACTAAGCATTTAATTGATGAAAACGATCCTAAATCATGAGAAAAACATGATTTAACTCATATCCAGGGTTCCATCTTAATTAATTGATGTGAAGCAAGAACAATTTAATAATTTAAACATGATTGAATAATCAAATCTCATGAATACATGTTGATACTCATTAATGAGGTTTCATCCTCATCCTTAGTTGAGGATTTTGGCCTCTCATGGAGTCAAAAAGACATGGAGAGGAGAAGAAAGAACTCGTTTATCAAAAGAAAATCCTCTCTTGCAATTATTCCTCCATCAGAAGCCCATCATCTTCTTTAATCTTCCTTTCTCTTTTTTTTTTTTTTTTCATCCTCATTTTTCTTCCTTCTTTAACATGTCCTCTCCTCCTCTCATTTCTTAGGGCAACCCTCAGTTAAAAAAGAAAGGAAAAATCTTGAGTGGGACATATCCCAAGATTTAAATCTTAGATTAAGAGCCCATTTCAACCTAGTAAACATCAAAATTAGGAAAATCTAATTCTAGAGAAAGTTTGTATCCCTTTGAATTAGCTTTCTAATGACACTGGTTTTGTCTTATCAAATGCTTGGGCCAAAAGTTATGGTCAAAACACTAAGACCTATGCAGAATGATTCTAAATCCAAGATTGAATCAAATCCGAATTTTTCTCCAATTAGTAAAAATCTGGTTGGCTGCTTTCCTTTAGGATTCTCCACATTCTGTAGATCTTCAAATTTGGGTTGGGTTAAGATCACTTGAGTTATTCTTAAGCCTTGGATAAAACCCATTAGCATGTTAAACCTTCACTATCTATAAAACATAAACAAATTATAATTATTCATGCAATAACATAAAGCTAAGACAACCAATGCACATATGAGAGTGCTTTAATTAATATATTTCATGCACACCAAATACCCCCAAACCTACATTTTTCTAGTCCTCAAGCAAAACAAAAAGAGTAAAAAAATCCTAACTAATCCGCTACGTATGTTAAGTTAAGACTTAAGGTTAAAGTATATATGAAAAAATCATAGTGAATGAAATATGGATTCAGTTAGTAGTGACCTAGTTTTATACCTAAATAAGGTTATGGAATATAGGGTTGTGGGCATCGTAGAAAGACCTAGGAGGTTTGCCCGCCCCACTTTGGGGAACCGCACCTAGCCATCTTGGGTCGGCCTTGGGGCTTTAGTTTGGAGTCTCCACCAAGTTGGGTTTTTATAGGCGGGGTTGGACGCCTGGGCTTTTGGGGCTCAGGGTAAGCACTTGGGCATAAGGTAGACTAGTCTGGTTTCCAGAGATCTAGGTAAGCTGTTTGGTTGTAATTGGGGAAGGTGTTAGGCACCTCAATTACTCACCTTTTAGGGTGGCCCCTCTAACCTAGCAATTTCCAAGTGCTAGTAAAGGAAAATGAATTGATAATGTTCTTGTGATTTTTATTGGTCTAGACCACCTCTGTGGTTGATCATTGCAATTAACCTGAGACATAGTCTTCGATTGCCTATATACTCGATCTTGTATGGTTTAGTGTTCCTAGGGTTTTGTTACGATCAAACTACATATAGTTTTAGGAGTTTGTAAGTCTCGGTAGTCAAGTACGTCTGGATGTGAGAGTGAATAGGGTGTTGTTCATTTTAGGGTGTTTATATACTTACAGAGTACTCCCCACTACTGAAATACGTTAGTGTAAGGGGGTCAAGACTATGTTATACCAATGTGAGTATTTTAGGGACCTAATTGGACTATGGCCAAGTCCTAGGGTCTTTGGGTCATGAACCAATACGACATGACCCTAGGGTAAGGTGGAGACTATAAAAAGTCAAGAATGATTGAAAGATAGTGATTGGGTCAAGTTATGCAGCCAGGTCGCACTGACGTAGTAGCCACGACACTAGTGTTGTCTCCCAGGTAAAACTCAGGTGTTGGACACTTAAAGGCTTAATATTGGACTCAATCTATGTTCAAAGGCTAGATAAGGGTTCTGGAGGTTATAACAAGGTTTACTGTGATTTTGAAAGTGTAGGGCTTCATTCCCACCTTCGGATTTATCAGTTAAGGGTAAGATTGGAATTCCCCAATTAGTATACTTGATCTTTATGTGTATACCTAATATTTGAGTACGCCAGATCTTCACAGTGAAGTGATTTCAGGCATATTGTCCCCAATGGATCTCACTTGGTCATTTCAGAGAACTAGGAGTCAGTAAGTCTTTCTTTAAGGTTTTCTAAGGGTTTGTGGGTCTTTTCATATCATGGAGCACATAGGGACATAATGATAGGGATTTTAGGTCAATACACCTGAAATAGGTAGTACGCCTGATCTCAAGGTGTATGCCTGAAATAGGTTGTACACTTGAATTTTAACCGGATTAAAATCCAGGCGTATTGTGGACAGTCTACACTCAAATGGGTATATCTCTTTCCACAAAACTTAGAATCGAGCGTGGTTGGTCTCTTTGGAAATATGAGAGAGAGATATTTCCAACAAGGTATGATGACCTAGGGTGGGGTACTCCTGAAATAGGCTATACACATGAACTTTAATTAAGTTAAAGTTCAAGTGTACCAATTCTGGGCAGTAGTCTAGCAGCCTGAATTTTTGGACTTTTGGGGCACTTCTGGAGGTCCAATGGGTCTAACATTTTGTAGGGAACTAGGTCAAGACCTCTGGTATGCTTATAAAAAATTTCACACCCATTGACCAAGGATAAACCCCTCTTTGGAATTTCCAAACAGAGTAGGTTCTATGCAGTTTTGCATAGACCTCTGTGAAATCCAAGGGTTGTGGGGCCCATTCCCAGAGTTATACACATGGGATTGGGCTCAAA
>JAOXJP010117383.1:0-13945 GCA_025762735.1 Platanus orientalis | reverse complement strand
AGATTGAAGTGTCCACGTCCTCATTCTTCAAGCTATTTATTTTATTTTGTTTTAAGAATTTTAAAGGTCAGAACATTTTGGTATTACTATCACAAAAACTTAAAATGAGGCAGTTGCGAACCATTTCCAAAGTTTGAGGCAGCAGGAGCCAGAAAGTCAACACCTTCATAACAAGAGTGGCTAGCGGTAGCCACCCTCCCTCCCTTCCTTTTTTTTTTTTTCTTTTTCCTTCATGAGTTTGCTAGCTGGACCTGAATGGTGACCTTATGGTTGAGGTGCAGCATGCCAAACAATTTATTTACTGGCTATATTCCAGTGATGAATAAGTGAAAATTGGGTTTACTGACTTGGTTATAATTTTTTCATTTTAAGGTTTTATTTGATGGGAAAGAAGAAGCAACTATCAATGCAGAGAGGAATTATGGTTTGTTTCATTCCTTGTTTTTTTTATCCTTCCTCATGAGCCCATCTTATGGATATGTTCTTGTACTTAAATATTGGTCTCTTAATAAGCCTAACAAAAGTCTTCTGTGTTACACCATATCACTCTATTGTAATTACTTGCAACTTACTGGGGGATGTTTCCAATAGTTGACCTAAACTTTCATGTTGTATGATAAGCAAAAGCTGGCATTCTTATATATTTGTGCTTTAAGGAGCTTTTCTGTTGAAAGTTGGAACTTAGTTTTATATTTTTTGTCACAATATGTATTGTTGTACAAGAATCTGGAACCGATACTGTCTTAAACTTTTGGTTTGGTACACTGTACTTTTATTATTTACTTCTTTATTGATTTTGTTTATTTATCTTACATGTGTTTCTGAATTTTTTTTTTCTTTCCCCTCTTTTGGCATATGGACTATTAATAACTATCAACACCATTTCGTACTTTTAAGCTCATACCTTAATTCTAATGGGGCTTTCTTTTCCTAGATATCTAAAATGATAGTTGGTTTGCAACTTTTGCTGTCCCGAGTCTGAATCACTTTTTAGATGGGTTTTTGTTTAACCTATTAAAGAGAACATCCTTTGTGCTTTAATTCTCAGCTTGCTGAGGCCTTGTATGCATACGGAAGGGGCAACTATGAGCAGGCATTTCAATTGCTTGCTCCAGATTTTGATGCCAGTGATTTTAAGGTATTATCATCCTGTAATTCTTTTTTCTCTCTGTATAATGTATATTGGCTACATGTTTAAGTATAATTCAGGTATCGTAACTCATTTTTCTATGCCAGATGATTGGGGCATCAGAAGAACAGCTTGATGTCTTTAATGAGGTTTGGTATAGTGTTTTGTTGAACACTGGACGGGTCAAGAAGGGTATACCCATCATTTACTTTGTAGTCTTGATTTTATTATTATTATTATTATTATTATTTGTGTGTGTGTGGGGGGGGGGGTTCTTTTCTAATTGATGTGATGTTGGACTACAGCCAATGAAGAAATTGAGAAGCGGGTAAAGAAGAGGGAAGGGGTTCCTTTCTTATGGCGCTTGCTGGTATATCTCTGAATTATGATGCATGCTTTCATTTCTTACAAATTTAGGATTGACTTGTTTGTGGGATTTTTTTGCTGAGGCAAACCTATACCAGACGATAGGAAAACCAATTTGAATGTATTGTGTTATAACCTTTAGCAGATTTGTCCAGGGGTATGCATACATCAGTTCTTATAATCATATATCATTTTGTTGCATGTTTGATCCAGGAGAAAGGTTCTTCAATGGAAAGCAGGGAGGATGCTGGTGTTATATCAGAAAAGGCCAAGTCATTAGAGGCTGCGTATTTCGAACAGCTGGTATGAAATCAACCAAATTATACTAGAATTGCGGTTATCTTTCTATACTAGTCCAAGAAGCTTTGGCCGAGTAAATTGTTGTTTAAAAAGTATCTCCTGTAACTTACCATGTAATTGGAAGACTGGTTGTCCTAATTATCCTATGTGGTCTTGCTTTGCACTCCCATGTTGAGCTCTGCTCCTTGCAATATTGACCATTCAAAAACTTAATTCTGGTTATTTTGTTTTGGATTCAAAACATATATTTAGCATGAATGTTATGCTTCCAGTTTCTCCTTATGGATTAACACTTACAAAGTTTGGTCATGGAATATCAAAATGAAATATATTTATTATTTATATACCTTTTCATTATGTGAAACACATACGAATGAACTGGGGACCGCCGTTTTGCTGGATTTTATTGGGTATCCATGCTTTCCCATGAATGCATCATTAATCCTAACAGCAGTGTTGCTTTGCAGCCATTGGATATCTCATGTTTCCGGGAGGGAGAGAGAGAGAGAGAGAGAGAGAGAGAGAGAGAGAGAGAGAACATATCTCTAGTAACCAATGGATGAACCTTGTCCAATGTAATGTAATAATGGCCCATTATTTGATTAAATTACCTGTGGTGGTGAAGCTTTGGTATGCTTAACCTTACCTTACACCTGCTTGAAAACATTAGCTTGCAATGGGTCTACCAAATCAATTCCTGGTCCACATTCCCCAGAACAATTTGAATTTGACTAAAAAAGATTTTGGGTGGACACGACTAAAAAGTAATCTAAACTTCGGATCCAGGTCCAAACCCAGCACTCGGACCAAGCTATGCTGTCCAAACTCGGAAGGATGGGCCTTTAAGCCCATCTGACCAGCCCACACATGAGAGCCTACATGTTATAGCAGGCCTTGTCATGACCATGATATTCACTATCATTTGTAATTGGGTCCACATTAATGAGATGCAATAAAAGAACTCGGCAACGTTGAGAGATAGCAAGGATTTTAACGTGGTGAGATTAGTTGGCTGCCGTAAACATCTGTTTAAGCTTGGCTGTACATTTCTTTTTGGGTTGGATTTTGCATCAACGAGCAGGTACAGTAAAATTTCATGTCATGCTTAAAGGGAATAGAGGTTTTGGGTTTGTACTCCAAGCACACGACCTGTCCAAACTGAGTTGAAACTTGTCAACTTGAACTCGGGAAGAGCCGAGCAGGTTAGCTGGGTTATGCGTTTTTACAAACCAGTCACGACCTGTCCAAACTGAGTTGAAACTTGTCAACATGAACTCGGGAAGAGCCGAGCAGGTTAGCTGGGTTATGCGTTTTTAACAAACCAGTCATTAGTTTTGGAGAAAGAATCAACTTAAAGGTTACACTTTCTTGATAGAAAACTAAGCACGTTTTGGACAAAATTTATTCTACTTTTATGAATTATAAGCACTTCTACATTGGATGCAAGAAGAAAAAATTTAAGAAAATGCATTACATCTTCAGCTTAGGATCCGGATAAAATCACCCAATGAATATACAAAAGCATTACCCAAAAAAGAAAAAAAGTGTACAAAAAGAATGAGGCGATTACAAAAGTGTGATCACACTTCAAGTTTAAGCATGCATTTCTTTTATGGGGATTGTGAGTTTGCTCATGCCATTACCATTGACTAATTGAATATAGAGAGATTAAAGAGCAGTCTATCTAGAGAATGTTGAAATTTCAAATAAGCAATCTAATGGTAAATGTAACAACAATGCTTGTGAAGTATTGGAGGGAACTAATCAAGGAATGTTTTCAAATGAATGTAGGTATTCTCATTTTAAATTTATGTTATATTTTAAAATTAGTAATGTTATATTTATTGGTTTTGCTTAGAAAAAAAAGAACTCCTTGTGTCACATCTGAACTACTCAGTCTTGTTTTTACCTGATTTCTCATAACAGAATCATAGTGCACTACAATACAAAAATCACAAGAATAGATCAAAGTATTATATATATATATATATATAGGAGCAATGGAAGGTAGATTTAGTGAAACAACAAAAGGTAAGAAAAAAAACTCAAAAAAAAAAAAACATTGTCCTATATAATCAGTAATAAAGTAGTGACATGTTCACTCACTAGGCTGTGTTGATCTTCAAAAAAGGCATGCTCTCTATCCTATAATTTTATATCCCATGGGTAAACAAGGAAAGAAGAAGACAGGGATACATAGGCAATTTAGGTTTTTTCGTTGTTACTTGTGAAAATGTATGACTTTTTTGAAACTATGAACTTACTTTCTAAATTACTAACCTCTATATTTACTTGATCTCAAAAAACTCAAATGGCTCAAGACAGAGCTTGAGCCTGGAAAACTCTTGAAAAACTAAAAGACTAAAAGAGTAAAGAAAACGATTAAGAAATTTTCATAATTTGATAAGTACATAGATAATCTATAACATTTACCGTATATTAGGGCAATAAAATAACCAAGAAATCAAAATCAAATGTTTATCTTGTTAATTATTTGACATATTACAATTTTTAGATTTGATCTATTCCATACCACCAACAAAACCTGAAAAATATTCATGTCACTTTTTTAAAAATAAGGAATTATCTAAGGCATATTGATTGATTGTGAGATATTTTTTAATTAATCATTACAGCGGTGATTGTATCGTACCATTAAACTAAAAAAAAATGTAACAAAAGATAGGGTTACCACAATTATTTCTAGTTTGCATTAAGGTTTGGAGTGGGATGAACAATTCCGAATTGTGTCCCAACACATGCAAATTTGAAATGTAAGTCTAAAACCCAAGTTGTAAATCTTCTGGACATTATATTTATTAAATAATCAATTTCAAAACAAAAAAAAAATTTACTAGAGTTGTGACAATGTCAATTAAAAGGCTTCTATTGCTTCTTGTTGGATAGGGATGCTTAACCTACAAAGGATTCACTAAATCATCTTAGAAGTCCAAGAAAAAAGCTGTGTTACAAGCATCATTGTTTTTATTAGAGAGAGACTAATAAGTGGGTTGCCAGAGAGATTCCTATGGCCTTAGCATTGATAAGTTTGTGAGAATGATGGTGGAATAATGAAAGAGCATTGTTGGGTGAGCCTTGACTAATTGCTACCGTGAAGGAAAATGATGTGGTGCTTGGAGGAGACAAGAATTGATGTTCATGATGTCGCTACAAAATGAAAGGTGTGCGTCAACGGCCATGAACTCCTGATTAGCTTGTTCAAGTTGACAAAAAATACTCGTCAACTTTTATGGACAAGAAATTTCCGCAAGTTTGATTAAAAAATGATAGATATGTTTTTTGATTTTGATTTGTTATAAAGTTAATTTATTTGACAAACTTTGTGCCCTTTTTCTTATAAAAATTTCAATAATAGATACGAGTTGATTAACAGATAATTTTTTGCATTTAAAAGAGAATGAGAGTTAGAAATAAACTTACCGAAAATCTCCACATTGTCCGGTATTTATTGCTCTCTTTCCAATGTGGTAGGGATTTTCTAGCGCCTTTCTTTCCAACCCAACACTGTAATAATAAGATTCAATAATGATGGCAAGAAAAATAAAACCCCAAAAAATATTTCAAAAATATTTTATCTACTTTCAATCCATAAGAAGAGGATTTGAAACTAACAAGGGAGCTAATGAATGAGGAAAATGAGCAGATCTCTCGAACTCCCACTATTGATAAAATCAAAGAGATCATTTTTGCTATGTCACCATTAAAAGTTCTCGGTCCAGATGATTTACCAATCCTATTTTATCAAAAGAGCTGGGAAATAGTCAAAGAAGATGTGGTAAGGTATGTTCAGAAGTTTTTTAGAGAAAAAAAAAAAATTGCAAGGGGTATCAATCACACTTTTATTGCACTTATCCCTAAAAAATTGCAAGATGAACATCCTTATAACTATAGATCGATAGCCTAATGTAATGTATTGTATAAGGTAATAGCAAAACTCCTAGCAAATAAAATCAAACCCATTTTACATAGATTAATCTCTCATACTCAAAGTGCATTTGTCCCAAGAAGGCAGATAACATATGTCATCATAGTTGCAAAGGAACTATTTTATTCAATGGGAAAAATGAGAGGTAAAGAAGGAGCTTTTGCATTGGCATTGGGCATGTCTAAGGCCTACGATAGAATTGAATGGAGATTTCTACAATTAGCACTGTAGAAAATTTGGTTTTAACCAATTGGTCATAGAATTAATCATGGAATGAGTAACCACCACTACTATGGCTATTTTGATCAATGGTTCGCTAGAGGGATTAATCAAGCCCAATAAAGGAATCAAACAAGGATGTCCCCTATCACTATATCTCTTCATTCTATGTGTTGAAATATTCTCTCAAATGGTAGAAAAAAATGGAGATAAGACTCCAACTTAAAGGATTGCGGATAAACAGGTATGCACCATCCATTTCCCATTTAATGTTTGCTAATGATCTGTTATTATTTGGCAGATCAAACAAATATACCATCACTAAAATTAAAGAGGTGTTAGAGCAATATAAAAAATTGTCGGGCCAACAAATTAATTTCCAAAAGTCCTCAATCCACTTTAGCAAAAATGTGAGCCAAGAGAGACAGACAAAACTTATGGACATGATGGAAGTGCATCTGATGGAGAAATCAAAAAAATATTTGGGGTCTTATCTGCTACTGAATCCATCCAAAAGGAGTACATTTCAATATTTGACACAGAAGATGGAGACAAAGCTTGTAGATGGAAGGCAAAACTTTTATCACATGTAGGAAGGATGATACTAATTAAAGCAGTGTTTGCATCCATTCCGGTATACCTAATGACAACTACCATCATCCCAAAAGAAATCTACAGAAAATTAAATTCCTATCAACGGGATTTTTGGTGGGGATTCAAAGAGGGAGGTCATCATCTATACTTAAAAAACTAGAGACATTTTCAGCTTGGGAAAAATATTGGAGGTTTGGGAATTAGAGATCTGGAAATAGTAAACAAAGCTTTGTTAGTAAAGTTAGGTTGGAGATTCCTTGAAAATCAGGATGAGCTTTGGATTAAAATTCTTAGATCAAAATATCTAAGGATTAAATTTTTCTGGACAGGAAGATGCTCTTCAAATTCTTCCCAAACATGGGGTGACATCATAAAATGCAAGAAATTCCTTTAACAAGGAACTTGCTGGTTGATAGGAGATGAAATTAACATAAAAATCATGCATGATCCGTGGATTCATAATTTAAAAATTCTTATGGAATATGATGAACCAAACCTGGAGAGAGTTATCAATGTGCAAGAGTTAATAGAGAGAAACGTTAGAGAGTGGAAGGAAGAACTCATCAGATCCCTCTTTGATGGGATAACAACATAAAAAATCTTGCAAATCTATTTATCCAGATGTGAACATTATGAGGAAAATATGATAATTTGGACAAAAACCCCATCAAGTATATTTACAACTAAATCTGTATACCAATTAATTTTTTAGTCAGAAGGTTCCACTTCTTCTAGCAATGCAAGAGAGAAAAAATTATGAGTGAAATTCTGGAAGGAAAAAAATCTGCCTCCGAGAGTTCAATTATTTATGTGGAGACTCCTCAACAATGCCCTTCCCTTAAGAAGCTCAATGGCAAAATTCATATTTAACTGTGACCTAAAATGCCCAATATGTGAATAGGAGATAGAGACTTCGGAGCATCTGTTTTTTGAATGTGACCTGGTTAAAGTAGTTTAGTTTGGCTCTTCTCTTAGCCTGAGGTTGGAAGAAAAAAAAATTCTCTTTATGAGAGAATACATGAATGGTTTTTCATGCCCAATCACTTCCAAATCTTTTACCAAGGAGCAATTATTTTTTTGGAATATCTGGAAAGCTAGGAATAATGTAATCTTTAATCATAAACCGACATAAGCAAAATCCATAATAGCCAAAGCCAAGGAAATGATCAAAGATTACAATCCCCAATCGGAAAGTCCAACTCACATCTCAACTGAACAGATAGCCCCATTATGAAGCAACAATGGGAACTCGTGGCAACCTCCTCCTGTAGATTCCTTAAAGACAAATGTGGATGGTGCTGGAGGACTCCAATGTGCAGCAACAACTATAATCCGAGATCAATCTAGTACATTTATTCAAGGAGAAATTCAAGAGCTTCATCAGTGCAGCCCCAAGGAAGCCGAAGCTTCGGCATTTCTTCTGGGACTCCAGCTAGTTAAAGATTTTCCAAACAAGCAGATATTTCTAGAAGGTGATAATTAGGTTATAGTAAAGCTCTTAAACAATCTAGTAGCTGGTCCTCCTTGGAAAATTCGAAACATCATCTCTGATTGTCGAAACATTCTTACCCTCAATCCTCATTTTACCATTTCCTTTGTTCCTTGTGATTGCAACAAAGCAGCCCATGCTATGGCAGCAATAGCATCCAAGGAACACATTTCTCTAAAGTGGAATGACACAAACCTTCCTTGTAGAATTTATTCCATTCTTGAAATGGACTCTATAATCTTGAGGAATCCAGTTGAATGAAATCGAGCCAACGCTCTTTGCCAAAAAAATTAGAAAAAACACAAAAGATTAAAAGTTAAAGATGAATCAAAGAATTAGTGATAGAATTTTTCAACCCATCACCACCACAATAATAACGAATAAATTAAATGAAATAATTTTTAAATCTACAAATTCAGGAAAAGAAAGAACTGAAATATGGAAAGATCATAAAAAGGAAATAGGAAAGAGCAAGAAAGAAAATATTGAACCGATTATTATGAACATTCAAACTTCAGCATATTGCTTATATTAAAGAGCTTAGAGGCGATTTAGAACATTTCGGCTGCTGTAGAGGGATGTAAGGGGCAAGAGAGCAAGTAGAATCGCCTCATGGTGCCACCCTTAATTGTCATCTTGAACCACTCTTGGAGATTAAGGCTGTGTTTGGCAGTCACCTGTAATGAAAACATTTCATTTCGAATTTCCAAGGCATTTGAGTCACAAGGTGTTGGATCAAAATAAACTCATTCAGATTTATACTTGATAACATATATCATTTCATTTTATAAAAAAACTACAATGACTTCATTTCTTATTTTAGTTAACAAATCAGTATAAATCTGAATGAGTTCATTTTGAACCATCACTTGGCTACAAAATGCCTTCAAAATTTGAAATGAAATGAATACATTACAGGTGGCTGCCAAATAGGCCTTTATTAAACGAATTATCATTGGAAAGCGATGACAGACAATGAAGATTGAGGAGAAGGAAATGGTTGATGGAAGAGAGAAGATTCGCAGGGGATCTCCTTGTTGCAATTGCATTGATAAGAATAATTTGACCGTTTGAGACAAATGTTAGATACTAGGGGAGTCTGTGGTTATGCATCATCTATATCTTGGGCCATGCACAATTCAGACCTTTGCTTGAAAACTATGTTTAAAACGTTTTAACTTAGTTTGATGAGTTGCTGTAAACCCAGAACTGACTTGAACAAGCTAAGACTTCACTATTTAAGATCTAAGGCTGACCCGAACCTTGGTAAGCTCCAATTCAACCTGCCATTTGGGATTGAATCAGTCCAATGGCAATTAAGACACCTAACTCAGCACCTTCCAATCAATATTTATGTGGTAGATGTCATTCATTTATGAGGCCACGAGTGTTCCTGTCTCAACTGCACTGATAGGTATCTGAAAGATTGGATCTATTATTCCATCGAAAGAGAACTCCCCAAGATCCAAACCAGTTGGACAAATTTTACATTTGGAGTGATGGAATCTTGGATCAGCACTCAAGATCAATAGTTAAAGCTGCAGACCAGCTGAAGAGCCAGAGTTAAACCATGGCTCTAGACCTGGATCTATTCCATCATGTCCCATCACATAGTCATGGATGCACCCATAGGGAAAGCTATCACTGGCAGAGAGTGGCGTCTCTGTTGAGAACCAGAGAAAGCATGTGTCGCTAGAGACCTGCTCATACCACTTAATCAGGTGATCAGGGCGTCTGTTTTCGTTCTTTTGCAAAGTTTCAAGTTTTTGGAGTGTCCATTCAACCACATGAATAGAGCCATTCCTGTCGACCAAAATCATAAAACTAATGATCTAGTCAATATTGTACCATAGTTGTAACCACTATTCCTAAGCAAGCAATTGGATAATTGGGATTATTCAACTACACTAGTTTCTGAAATGATCCATGCAAAAAGTGGCCTGTCTTAGACGATCTGGATCATAGGCAGGTGACTCTTAAACTAATAAATAGGGATACATATAAAAATAACAAATAGAAGAGGTGACCAATGTGAAGATTTAGGTTTGAATCCCATTCACTGATAAGAACCTAAGTTCTATCAAATACCAAAATAAATAAGAAAAAGAAAGAGATGAGAGAGAGCTCATTTCAAGAGTGAGGGACCTCCACTAAGAGCTAATGCTCTAATTTTGATTAATGGTATTTCTTACTTGATTTCAAATAACCCGTAGGCTTGTAATTATATAGCACTCTTAGGGTTAAAAAATGAAATTGCAAGAAAGGAAAAACAACCTATAGCAATCCATAATGGATTCAATCTTTCTAAATATAAATATAATTAACATAAAATGAAAGAGATGAACGAGCATGAGCGAACGAATCATTCCTAAATAAAAATAACTGGAAAAGGAAGTGTATCATTCACAATTCATTTTTAATTGAGCAAGTGTCCAACTTCCCATCAACCAAGGTAATCCAATAAGGCTTAATTTGCACGGCCAATGAATACTGATGTGGATGTTGAACAAGTGTCACCATGGCAATCAAAATTTGGAGACTAGACTGCCAAAATAGTGGGCAGCTTTAAGATTTGCAAAATCCCAAAATTTGCACTATAGAACATCTATACAAGGGACAGGTCCCAAGTTAAATGTGTGAAATTTGAACTCACTTCAACTCAGAAAGATCATTTGAGGAAGACAAATCTAAGCTTGTGTTCAATGTAATGATCAAACATTTGGATGATCAGCATCAATGTTCATATATCCGCGTAAACATAATGAAGTCCCATTATCAACTGTTGATAGATCGTCCAGATCATTTACTACATTCACAGTTTCTGATTCTGAAGTGCCCACCAACTCAGCACTACTAGGCTATCCCTGCCTTTTCTTCCAAAACCATTTCAAATTAACCTCCTCTTCTACAGCATTTAAAGGTCAGTTCTTGAACTTCATGGTTTCAAGAGTGCATCAGATGCCTAAAAGATGAAGATTGGAACATGGAAAACCTGGAATCGTTTATAGCAAACACCATGGTTCTGAACCTAACAGATATGAAATATAGGGAGCTTCATTTAAAAGGGAGTTGACCAGCACAAGTAAATAGCATGGGCTATTCTCTTGAATCTCAAACTATGATGATTAGACACATGGATTAAAACCTGCATTTGAATAAAAATGGCCTGGATGAGTTCACCTGATAGACTGATTGTATGAGATGGGGATTTAGAAGATCTTGGTTCTATCTTAAAATTGTGAATGAACAGTTACACAAAACATAAAACCTGAACAATTCAATGAAAACATAACCAAAAATAAATAACAAAGGGAGACCATTCAAAAACAGCCAAACATTTTGCCATCAGGGATTTTTTTCAGGGTCTCTTTGTGAGTATTGTAGGCAAAACTTACATCTAAAACTTCAAAAAAAAAAAGAAAAAAAAAGAAAGGAAAAAGGTAGTAACTTGGGCACATCCCATTTTTTATTAACAGGGCACTTCCCCATTCAAAAGAAAAAACATACCCTTCTAAAAGTATCAGTACTAGGAGTAGCCTTATTCCTTTTAGAAAGGGGTGTGCTCCATGTGGCAAAAACAAGGAATACCAAATCATTACTTAAGAGGGAAATTATTTTTTGTTTAACAGTTCTAAATTTTGTAAACATTATACAATCCAAACACAATAAACCTCACCGTTTATGTTAAACTTGATAATATATTGCTCTTAAGTGGACTTTGGGGCAGGGAGAGCAAGAACCTTGATCAACTAAAAGGTTTTATGGTTTTTTTTTTCTTTCTATATTGCAAATTACTTATCTAGTGGTAGATTTTGAGTTAATCGATTTTTTAATCCAGTATGTTTGGTGTTTTTAAGAATTTTGAGTTTTTCTTAGGTTGTTTTTTGTTATTACATTTGAAAGCTATGTAATAATATGAGGACATCTGAAAGAAAATTAGAAACAGTCCTAAGTTTTACGGGATAAGGGTTGTTACTATGTATAACATATGAGGCATGACCGTAAACCATTATAACACTGCTATAATTTCATTAGCAGTGATTAAAATGTTTGATACTAAAACCATTATATAAAAAGGATACCTCATTGGTCAGCATTTCACCTCCAAGCATTTTTTTTCCCACCTTGAAGCATTAAGGTGTATCATCATACATTCTCTCGAACAAGCGATGGAAGAAAACTGATTTTGACATTTGGGGATCCCTTTCCAGGACTGTGATTACATCTTTAACAGTGATATTGAATTTGGCCTTAGTCTGAGGCATGATAACTGGGTTCCTTCCAATTATCCTTTTCGTCCCTATCAAAAACCAACAAAGAAATCACCAACTAGCATCAAGGTATTCTTTGCAGACCTAGGTACTGTATAGGAGGTCTCCTGTGATAAAGATTACCCCAATCAGATAATTCTTAATTACACTGATCCAATGTTTACTTTTTGATTGGTATTGATCCAGTATGTAGTGTTTTCCCTAAACCAATCAGATGATTATATGATCCATGGCTTTTTAAATGACTAAAATGATCCATAATTATATGACTGCACAAAGAAGGCAGTAGAGAGAATGGTAATCGTGGACTGGCCCATTTTGGTGTAGGAGATTTTCTAGGTGGGATCCACCAAGTGGTTCCTCCTCAATAAGCCACAAGTAATGGTAGGCTGCTTCACAGTATCCCTTATATGGTACCGTATATTTTCTCAATATTTTATGGCATGTCCCCAATTGTAGACACAGCCAAACATCTGAGATGAGTTGAAACGTGCACATAATGCCCCAACTCTCCAAAAAATTAAGCAGTTGACCTTCTAAGTTTAACTGTTGTTCAGATGGACATTGGTGCAGCAGCCATGGATCTTAGGTTTGATCCCAGCTTACTAATTACAGGTAGTCTCAAAACCAAAAGTTTAACCATGGATTGATACATACCAGAAGATGCAGCAGAGAAATCTCTGTTTTTAGCTTCTAAACTGTTTCTTACAGTTCTTTCAGAGGTCAATAAACCACCAGACACTGCACCCATTCCTCCTTCACGCTTCTGTCGTGCTTGTTCAGCCATAAGTTGACACTTTAAAAGCATGTCATCTCCTCCAACAGTTCCTGATGTTGCCTGCATACTAGCACCTTTCTCATTGTGTGCCTGCACAGAGAGAAGAAAGAAAGTGAGAAAATCCTATATCTCAGAGTGAGGGGTGCTTGCATATAAGCACAGGATCTTTCTTAAGGTAGGCGATATGGGATATCACAACCACCTTGGCAACTCCTATTTTTTTGTCCTCAAATATTTTACTATTCCTCTCCTTCCAAATACCCCATAAGATACCTTGTAGAATGGTCCAGAAACACTTGCCACACACACACATAATATCCCCCCATTCCATTGCCAAACAAGATCAATGATTTGCGATAGCACAGCCCATTAGTTTTCAATTGAGAAAAGAAGTGGTTCCAAATAGCCGATAAAATCTGTAATATATCAGAGTCTGATTTCTTGACTCGCCTTCTTTCATGCAAAGGAAACATATGGTGAGGAGATATTGCCTTGTAAGGTCTCCTTTTTTGCAACACATCCATTACTTTTATTCAGATATCCAGGTGCAGGTTCTAGTTCAAAGGTTTAAGATCCTTCCTCCAACCACTCTGAATATTTTGGTGTTCCCCTTATCCATGAGGTGGCTCACAGTTGAATGGCCCATATTAACAAATTGGTGCGCTATGTCGGGGATGCGGTGGACCTTAGGCTCACTATACATCTCTTCCATTTAAGAGAACATGCATTTCAATTAATGAATACCTTTAGGCTGTGTTTGGCAGCCACCTGTAATGTAATCATTTCATTTGAGTTTCCCAAGACTTTTGTAGCCACAATGGGATGGTTTGTAATGAACTCATTCAGATTTGCA
>JAOXJP010117372.1:0-13945 GCA_025762735.1 Platanus orientalis | reverse complement strand
AATATATTTATTTTTTGTAATGTTTAAATCTTGTTTTTTTTTTTTTTTTTTTTTTATATGAATGAATGAATTATTTGGTTTTTTGACTTTCTTGAATACATAAAGTGGTAAAATAATGATTTGTTTATTAGGTGCCCAATATAGGGAAAGTAAATATAAAAAATAAAATAATTATTCAGGTCAATTTTTGGATTGGGTATTCATGTCAACTTGAGACGAGCCATTTAGCTTACCAAGCTTTTTACTGGTGGTGTTGTCTCTAATATATTTATATTAGCGACAAAAAAAATGGTCACTAATTTAATTATATAAATGTAATAGCGACGACTTTTATCGTGGCTAATAATCTCCATATCCACGATGACAATTGTCGTTGCTGATATATGTCATTGCTAGTAAATTCTTACTCGCGACAATTATTGTCGTTGCTGATATAGAAATTATTAGCAACGACAAGTTTGTCATTGTGGATAGGTTTCTTATCAGCAGTAATTATCCCTTTATTCGTGATGAACTTTGGTATTATTAGCAACAACTTTAGTTGTCGCTATTAATTAGCAACAACGATGATATTTTAGTCGTCGCTATGGAGCATCCACAAAGGGATAAATGCAACGACTTGGCGACGACTAAATATCATTGCTATTGATTATCTACGACAATTATTTGAGTATCAGTGATGACTTTTGTCATCGTTGATGACCTATTTTATTGTAGTGGTGGGGTATTTGGAAAGAGAGGAACCATGGGATGTTTGAAGAATGATGAATCCAGTTAAAGTGGCTGATGGTATACCATACAAGGTGGCATCTTGGGCCATGACATCATTGGATTTTGGGAGACTTTCTTTAAATTATATTGTTAGGGATTGACTCTTCTTCTTCTTCTTTTTACTTCTCTTGTAAAGAGATTTATAGCTCTTCTTAAATTTATTGTATCATTTATATACATTCATTTCTTTTCTTTCTCAATAAAGCAAGTTATTCGTTAAAAAATTTGCATCTTGAATTATCTGTTGAACTTGTCTAACGGTTAATAGGGACACCTAATGTGAGGGCAACATTGTTGATTGGGTCCTTTAACTTTATCTTAAACATTGCTTTAGAACTTGTTGACTTAGAGGATCAATTGAGCTTCAAGTCGGATCGCCCTTTTAGACTCGCCCCCATTTAACTCTTTACAACATGATATCACGATGGGTTACATAGTTCACTTTGTTTTAGATTTTTCAGGGACATGATTTTCTACTTTATTTTCCTGTAGTTTTATTTCTTGCTATACTTCTTATGTTTCCTATTGATATTTATTTTTAAATTGACTCATGACTTGCTCGACTTACCAATCTGGGAGAAATTGTGCTGTTAGGATGATGTCTTGGACACCAGGGGACAACACGTGGAAGAAAATGGGTAAGGGTTAGATGAATTGAAATTTCAAATTCCCACCCATTTTCTTCCACGTCCTCTGGTGTCGGAAACACCATTCCAGACACCAAATCATGGGTAAAACATTTTTTGTCCTTTGATTTTTGGTAGGGAATGAGTTTTCAATTCAAATTTTGAGTTTGTCTTTCAAACCAACAAACAAACTATATGCTCACTTTTTTCCTCTTGAGAATTTTTAGTCCCACATTGGAAGTGGAGTACTTTCAATTTCACCTTATAAGTAAAGAAAGGACTATGGGGGTAAAGCCGCTCAAGATGAGAGGAGTGGAGGGTTACAGTTCTTTCTTTGCATCGCGTGTGTGCACTAAACCAAACTGGGTCGATTGTGGTGCGGTTGCGGGTGTGGGTGTTCACTAAGATAATTTTATATAATAATTCCTTAATTGCATTCTCTAATTTGAGGTAAGATCTTATTGTGCATTTAAGTTTTTCCTCTTCTTCTTAATTATTTACCTTCTTTTGACTATTGATTTCAAGTGAGTTTTATATATTTTATACTATTGGCACCAAAGATTATACTGAGATACTTGATTTAGTCTCTACTTACCTATATGAGATATTGATAAAGTTTGGTGTTTTTAGAGATGATCGTTGACCAAGCCAACCATAGCTATGAGTGGCCAATGAATATCACTTTAAAGCCACCATGTTACATGCGTCCAAATACCAACCGATAAGTTCTTATTCTTTGTTTCTTTATTTATAGATTACAATATGGTATTGCTCTAGTGTTATAATTGTTTAAGCTTGCATCATTTGGAAGCTAAATTCATATCAAATATGTGTTGTAAGTTGCAACCTAAAGTGTGTTCATTTACATTATTCATCATATGCTCTATTGATCATTAGAAATCTCTGAAATATTGATGAACCGTCTACATATGTTGTTTATTGAGATTAGTACTGAGTTGAGCCATTTAGTACTGAGATCAGTATATTGGTGCTTCATTTTATACACTTCTTTAAAAAAATTGTGATATTATCAAATGTAAAGAATTATGAACATTCTATTCCATAAATATTTGATTCGAAATAAGAATATTGTGTTAATTGAGATAGTTCTAAGATTATTATAGACTATTACATACAATCTTGATGTGATATTCTATGATTGAACCGTTTATTGGAACCTATTACAATGGAAGTAAAGAATCATTCCTAGTTGACATGGCCAATATGACATTTGTTCTCTTTGAACCCATGGCCGATGAATTTGAGGACCAATATGAGCTAGCATGTTCAAGAACAAGTTCTAATTAGATGAAGGCAAATAAGATTTTTCAGAATGTTGTATTGACCTCTCTATCCAATGAACTACATGATGTATATTGTATGATAGAAAATGCAAGAAACATTTAGTTATTCCTAGAAAAGAAATACCAAGTAAAGGATGAGGGTAACAAAAAACACAACATAGTGAACTCCTTGGAATTCAAGATGATTGAGGAAAAATTACTCTTAAGCCAAATTCATAAGTTCTTGGTGAGCCAATTGGTAGTAGATGAAAACCCATTACTCAAAAGGTTTGTGGAAAGAGCTCTATTGGAGAAGCAACCCCCCTTCATAGAAAGAATACCAAAACATCATTAGAAGGTGAAGAATCTCCCTCTTCAAGACATCATCATCTATTTTCATTATAGAGAGAATAATAGATTATAAGAAAAAGCAAAAAAGGCTAGGAAAATATTTTCTCACACTAATGTCATAGAAAATGAAGGATATAGCAAGAAAAACAATAAAAATGAGAAGTTCTTTAAGAAAAATGACAACAAAAAATTTAGGAATAATTTTAATAAAAACAAGAAACTGAAAGGGGAGTGTTTTGTATGTGGGAAACTTGGACATTGAGTTGTGTGTCACTTTAGAAAGACCAAGGACAAGGACATCAACAAGGCAAAAACAAAAGAAAGGATCACAACGATAGTCACTAAGGTAAACCTTATTGTCAACATCAAAGATTGGGTAGTAGAAATTAGGGCCACCAAACATATCAACAACATTATAAATGTTTTTACATCTTACAATGTTGTTGGAAATGGTGAAAATATGTGTATGGAAAACTCATATTCGTCTTTTATTATAGGAAAATGGGTAGTTAAACAAAGGCTTACATCTAGAAAGATCATGGAGTCAAAAACACGTTCTCCACGTATATGATGTGTGGTGCAACCTAGTTTTTGGAGCATTGCTAAACAAAGTAGGCTTAAAGCTCACCTTTAAATCTGATAAACTTGTAATGACAAGGAATAAGGTCTTTTTCGGAAAGTAATATTATACCGGGTTTTTTTTTTTTTGTACTGAATTTCACTAACAAAAGAATCTCATCAGGATCCCACAACTTAGGCTATTAGGGTTTCTTTGACTTCTCAAAAGTATAAATATGTCATATTCCACATTCTAGTTGAGATCTATAGTCTTCGTGGATGTGTGAGAAGTTTAGGAAACCCTCAAGAAGGTGTGAATGCTTAGGTGATCAAATTTGATTATCGTCTTGTGTTGGTTCAGCTATTGAAGTAGTATTATTAACTCTTCTTTATTTAAATCCTAGAATATCATAGGGTGATCATGAAAGAAATAATATTTAATTTCTATATTTTTATGAACATTAGTCAAAATAAATCATTTTAGAGAAATCAAAACAACACTTTACACAGTGATAATTAATTTGCAATTGCTCGAGTAAATAGCAAAAGCTATAATGAAAGAATAAGCACATATACCTAAGAAATATATAGTGAAGTACCTAGTTAATTAGTGATGTGGTTATATACTTAGATTATGTAAGGTCATATAAGAATTTAGTTGATCCTTTGACTAAATCTCTGAATAAAGGGCTAATGAAAAAAACATTAAGGGGGGTAGGGATTAAGCCTATATTACGAGTTGATGGAGATAATAACCCAACTTATATGATTGGCGATCCCATGAAGTAAATTCATATGGATAAGAAAAAGTCAATAAACTCAAGTGAACTATCATTAGTGTCCTTTCTTATGGATGTAGACAATGCTTACTATAATATATCAAGGATGAGTCATATAACTCTTAATGGATCTATAACTCTTGATGGGTGGTGTATTTAATTATACTACATACTTGATAGATTAACTTACTTGAGTGTAGGGGTGTGGTCGCCTCCTATGAGATACTTGGGATAGTTTTCTAGAGTGTTCATGAACATCTAGGGATGCGGCATATGGCCGAAATGGTGACAACCCGATAGAACGTTAATACATTGAATGTGAAATGGGGTTGAAAATATTAGTTGATTTATATTTAAGGGATCTAGTTCATAGGACTCCAATAACTAGATCTATATAGGTCGTGAATTGTTATACTCAAGGTCAGCTCATAGTCCTTCAAACATCGATTCCTATATCTTTAGTGTATCTTATAAATTTATTTTAAAGTTCATTTATTCCATTTTGAATCATGTGGGTGATTGTTGTATTTTTAATACTAAAGGTTCAAATTAAAACCTTTGACTAATGATATTTGTGGTATTTTGTTCTTTTAGTTTTTGGAGGCAATGAGTTGTTCATACAAATTTTGAGTTTGTCTTTCCAAGTAAAATAGAAAACCACAATCTCACTTTCTTCTCTTGAGAATTTTTACTCTCACATTAGAAGTAAAGGACTTTCAACTTCACCTAGCTTATAAGTAAGAGGACTTTAAGGGGTAAAGGGGCTTAAGTGAAGAGTGGGGACTTGGGTTCTTTGTTTACATCATGTGCATGCCAAACTGAACCGAGTTGGGTGGGGTCAAGCCAACGCAGGTATGGGTATGGGTGCATGAGAAAACCCACATGTCATTCATTACTATTTATTTTCCTTTCTTTCATTAAGATAATTTACAAAATTATTCCTTAATTGTAGTATCTAATTTAAGATAAGATTTTATTGGGCATTTAAGTTTTTCTTTAAGAGCTTGGCTAGTGTTGGAAAGTTTAGATGGTGGATGATTTTATTGTCTTCTATATGAGAAGATGAAATCAAAAAAAGAGAAGCATAGAAAGCATTCTCAGATAAATTTTGTAAGTTGCAACCTACTTGTGTATTCATTTACTTTATTCAACCTATGCTAAACTGATCCTTTGGACATCTCTAGACTATATGTTGTGACTGTTGAACCATCTGCATATATTGTTCTATGAGATTAGCAGTGGCGGAGCCATGTATAAGCAACCCCCCCCCTAATGTGTGAATACGCTTGAAATAATAATGGGCCTAACAAAATATTATGCTTGATTGGCATCAATTGTCCCCCCTTGAATGTGTGAGTACCTCATGGTTGGAATCAATTGCCCCCCTTCAATGTGTGAAGACCGAATAAGATGCCCCACCTTACCAGAAGATGAGTTCACGTCATCTCTAATCTTACTAAATTAGTACAACTCCAGTTTCTACTCAGAATGTGACACAATGTCTGACAAATGGTGCATTAACAGAAGGAGCAAATTAATGAGCCAAAAATAAATAAAATAAAATAAATAGAGCAAATTTCCTATCCAGGATGGTGTCCAAGGCCCCAAGTGCCTTCATTTGGAATAAAATGTGTGGGAATTTAAATTTCATCTAACCACTGCCCATTTTATTCCATGTAAAGTCACCTGGTGTCCTGGACTCCAAATCCTGGACAGAACATCTATTTCGATTAATAAATACACAAGTACTTATTAATTGTATATTTACTATAATATCTCCCTTTGACCCATATGTATTGGCTCAAACACCCTTTGTTAGGCCACATGTCATGCACGGATTGCTAAAGGAGTGGTACCTATCCATTGAGACTAGAGATGATTTAAAATCCCAGAGAATCCTTGTCCCAGGATCGGATTAGGTGCCCCCCTTAATGGGTGCCAACAGTGTGCCCGTGACCAACAGGTGATGTTACATTGAAAAAGTGATTCACACTTTTTGGGGTGTTTTTCACTTTTTGTGGGCGCACTATTGACATCCATTAAAGGGATGCACATAATCCTTTGGCTTGCCCCCCTACATGAAAATCCTGGCTCCTCCCCTAGAGTTGTACCATTAAGAATAGTACATACTATCAATAGACTAGTACTTTGGTATATACACTTATTTCAGAAATTCTGTGATATTATCTATTGGGAAAAATAATAAACATTCTGCTCCATATACATTTGATTCGGAATAAGAATACTATGCTGATTGAGATAGCTTAAGACTAATTACAAACACACCACTACCTCTAGTAATTCCACCAAGAACACGTAAGGTTTTGTTACCATATAATCAACATAAACAGCCACAAACCAAGTAAATATGGTCTTCTTTCAAAGGAGTAACTGATTGACCTGAATATACAACAACATAGAGTATAATTAGCCAACAGGAAAAGATAAAAGAAGCGGCTACATCAGTGTCAGAAGTGATTTACACATGCCCCCAAAAAGTGAAAATCACTTTGGGCGTTCATGTTTTCACCCGTTTGACCATCAACGGAGGTTAGAGGATATAAAATCCAAGCCGTAAAAGAAGAGATATAAATGAAAGTCAAGGAAGTTGTTAAACAAAGCTTAAGGCTGCTTAAAAGAACACACTGCAAGGTATTCACTTATAATCAATTACCATGACGATGATGGCTTTGGCGAGGGTGCCGGAGCAGCCGGAGCAGCAGGAGGATCAAAGATTCCTGTTAACAATAACAGCAAAAAAGTGAACAATATCTTAAAAACTCGATAGTTTAAAAGAATTACAACTAGGTTATAACAAGTGGAAGGAGCTTGATAGAACAGTGCCACTAACCACACAGGAGAAGGTTGTCCGGAGGCGGCAGTTCTTTGGCCGGATTGGGATCGGGATCGTAGACCCTCACGTAGAGTTCTTGGCCCAGATACCAGTTTTGTAGGCGTTGTGACCGGAGGTTCCACATTCCCGGGTTGTCAAGGTAAGCATAAACTGCACTCCATCCCTCTGGGTACACCTGATCACATTCACCCAACCAAGTTCAATTTTTGAAAGTGAAAAAACTCACTGGTTAACCGGGAAACTCAGCCAGGTTATTCGAGTTGACAAGGTGTAAAAATTCGAACGATGTAAGCAATCTGGTTATTCGAGTTACCCTGATTTGACACGAACCCTTAATAAAGGAACAAGATCCAAATGGCAAGGGATATACATGTTAGTGCTAAAATATGAAAAACACCCCTCAAAAAGTGTAAATCACTTTTCGTTCAGACCTTGTTCAGTTCATGAACTGTTCGTACCAAATCTCATCCGCTCCGGTGCACTAAAAATTAGGTGAGAACTATTCTTGTGAGAACTGTGAAAACGGCATCAGGGTGCGGACACATCAGTGCCGAAAAGTGAAAAGTGCCCCCAAAAAGTGCAAATCACTTTTTGATACTGATGCATCAGTCCCTCTGGTCCCGTTTCACGGTTCTCACGAGATTCGTTTGCACATAATCCAAGCCTGCTCCGGTGAGACTTTTCTACGCTGCTTAGAAAATATTGAGGTGAAGGGATGCTCGCATCAGTGTCAGAAGTGATTTACACTCGCCCAAAAAGTGAATGTCAGAAGTGATTTATACTCGCCCCAAAAAGTGAAAATCACTTTCAACCCTGATGTTTCTATCAGTATGACCCTGTACGGAGGTCAGAGGAGGTTAGGGGTTGGTGTATAAAATCCAAGCCGTACCCGTTCCAGTTACAGTCGAATATTCAAATTATGGGATGGGTTTTCTAGAAACTTGGATGAGTAGCTAGTTTTAAGACCGTTTTAGCCTTTTAACCCATTGTATATAGTAAATCCTGAAGACTAAAACAGTAAAAAGCCAGTTTTAACCACTAAAGCTGGGGCTTGGATTATGTGAGAACGAATCTCGTGAGAACTGTGAAAATGGCACCAGAGGGACTGACGCATCAGTACCAAAAAGTGATTTGCACTTTTTGGGGGGTACTTACCACTTTTTGGCACGGATGTGTCAGTACCCTGATGCCGTTTTCACAGTTCTCACAAGATTCGTTCTCACCTAATTTTTAGTGCTAAAGCTGGCAATGGTTAGTTAGATAACACAGATCAGCAGTCTTCCGAGTCACCCAACCGATCCGAGTTTTTAAACACTGAAATAGTTTAGTAGGATACGTCAAGAAGACACCTAATTCATTTGGTGAAGAAGTTATCATTTCAATTATCTGCTCCATTAATGGCGATTATGTATTAAGCTCACCTGAACAGTGGATCGCACCACCGGATCGAAAAGGTTATAACTTGCCCGGGAGTCTGGACTCCATTCTCCATCACCAAATCTAAAGATCAAAGACAGAATGAACCAACACTGGTTTGTTAATATAAGCTGATCACTTAATTAGCTCATGACTATGCTGACGATGATGAATGATCCTTACCCAACAACATAGAACCCAAATCCGTCAAGATGCCAAGCATCCACGACATTCAGGTTGTTCTTAAAGACAATCTCAATCCAGCCTTTGTGGATCCCAGTGACAACAAAAGTTCCATTGGAAGCAACAAGATTGCTGGAATTAGTAGGGAAGGCATCCAATTGGTACACCCCTGACCCATTCACAAAATGATCGGCAAGCTTCAATGGGGTAGCCGGCGTCAGGTTAGACACGTTGTTAACGGTGTAGCGAGGTTCGCCGTCCATCTCGACCATCGAACCGAGGAGGATGAATGTCTGTGCGAGCGTCACGTTTGATACATTGAAGGTGCCCTGTGGGTTAGGCCTAGCGGCTCCTGTGGTCATGTTCCACCTACACATACACAAGACTTGAGGGCCAAGAGTAGAATCTTGAACTCTGAACAGGGATGATAATGAGCCTAGCTTGGCTTGGTTTGAGCTGTGAGCCTAAGCCTTGTTTAAAGCTCATGAAGATGAACTTGACTCTTGAGTTGAGCTCGTTTATTAAAAGAGCCTGAACCGAGGTTCGGCTTGTTAAAAGCTTTGTTCGGTAAGGATTTATATATTATACATATACAATACTTTAAACAAAACAAATATTTTATGATGAAAAAGACACTAACACGTGATGTGTTGTAGTTGGGGTTAAAAGTGTGAAAACATGTCCTCAGTTAAAAAGGTAGGTGCCCAAAAGGAATCACCAAATTCGAAAGCCCAGCAGGAATTTGGTACGTCCCCTTATTGATCTATTACCGTCAGTGCATATGCAGCAACCGAAACATGGCATAAAAAAGTGATTTACACTTTTTTGGTAGATGATTTTCACATTTTTCACCACTTGTCAGTCCCGACATATGCAAGGACTGTTACAGGTCAATAAGGGGACATGCCAAATCCTTTGGGTCAAAAAACACATCATGTGTCAATTATGGCACCTTAACACTTTTTCATCACAGGCAAGGCAATCACCCTCCTACTTTAAATCCAATTTTAAACAAGACCAGTAGACCACTAGTGGGCTTTGGGTGGGGCTAATGTGTTATTTGGTCTGTTTCAACAAACTATAACTTGGGCTAATGGATCATTAGGCGGTTGAACCTATTTCAAAAAATTCACTTTTAGGCTTTGGTGCACGGAGCCAATCCGGAGCAGAGCCAGGCCTGCCTTCACAACTCTGAGCCAAACTTGAGCTCGGCACCTCAAGCTTATCACAAGCCTGATGAGCTTTATATTTATGTGACGAGCCTGAGGTAAGCTCAGCTCATTGACACCCCTAATGAATAATAGTAAACCCAGAAAAGGTGGCCGGTTTATGAGCTGACCAGTGGATTGCCGCAACTTAATGATATCATAAACAAAATTAACAGAATTAAAGGAAATTTAGCCGTGTCTGCTCAGATCAAAAGGTTCAACCACTTTGATCAGCTGGCGTGACAAAAATTTGGCTGGGCACATAGGTTTGTTAATCTGAACCAACTTCCCAAGTACCACCCGATTTCTGGTTTTCCCGGGTTTATGAACCAACTTCCCCTGGCTGTTATAACCATTAAACGGTTGATAACGGTTAAGGCTTAAATCTTGTTTGCATCTATTATTTGTGTATTTTGAAACTGAGTGCAAGTCACAAACACAGAGTAGTTTGAATAAACCACCTCTGCCTACTACTGAAGTGGTTCAACCCTAATCTGGATGGACCAAAATCAGATTGATTGGAAAATCCCAACCATCTTAATTAGTCTCATATGATCACACAGTCAATTATACTAGACTTACCTGATGGACCTTGCTTGGTTAATGGAGAAACTTCTATCCATTGGATCCGGCCCACTTGGTAGAGGCCCATTGACAGGAGTCTTGGAATAGGTATAGTGTAGCACCCCCATACCCACAAGGCTACTAAATCCGGTTGTGTTGAGCTGTGTAGGGCTTGCCACCATGTAATAATCAGCATCCTCTTGATCAGCTGTAACAAGAACAGAGTAGGATTGGCCCACATGAACGTCCAGCGAATCCAGCGTGATCTGATTGGTGTATGATCCCTCTGTTTCAACCAACACCATCCTATGATTCTGAATCCGAAAATTGAAGCTCAATGCAGTCCCCACATTCGATATCCTGAACCGATATGTCTTCCCTATATCATCAAATCAACGATAGCGATTTTACTAGCATGAGAGAATTGCATCACAGTTGATCCCGATGGAACGGAGACGAGACACTTACCTTGGACAACATTGAAGGACTCGTAGTTGTTGTAAGGGGGTTTGCCGTTCATTAGGATGGTGTCAGGGAGAGCATGAAACATATTCTTGTCACCCAGCAAAGACCTAGTCTCCTGTTACATACAACAATATGATTCAAGTAAGCAAAATATTCCACGTGTAATGCAGAGGTGGAGACACTTGGTGCCCTATGAGAGCTCCTTTGGTTCGGCCGCATTATGTATCATACAGCCTGGCACTCTCCATATACAAAGTGGCACATCAACCTATTGGCCCAAATCAGTCCTATGATCGGTAACTCCCTTGTTAGTGAAATCATAGTTATGAGAACTAGATCGGCCATTGAACCAGTAAGGTGGATGATTCAGGTTCAACCAAGTCCAACCATTGGTTTACATTATCTAATTGCTGTTCACTTCAATCATATAAGTAAATGTAATGAAATATAAAAATAAAATAAAACAATTCATGATGCATTAGAAGGTTTATGACCAGGTTTTAAATTTTTAAACATACAAAAAAAATGTAATAAAATACGAAAAAATAAAGCAATTCATGGAACGTGAGATTGGAATTTGGAAAGATACATTTATTTATTATTATTATTATTATTATTATTTTTTGTTCTTAATTTGCTAAAAAAATTAAAAAAAAAAAAAAAACAGTTGGTTTTATTAGAACCAGGTTCATAAAAAAAACTGATCGATTTTCATCGATTTTGACCAGTTTTATCGCTTGTTGCGGTTTTAAACTTCTATAGAACTGTTTAGGGTTCCAGTTAAACCAGATCAGACCACCCCGTCCGATCCAGTTCTCAAAACTATGGGTGAAATATATTAATACTTTAAAATAAGAAAAAACTTTAATATTTATATAGTTTAATACTAAAATGGTTTTAAAACAACAGGCGAGTTTTTGCAGACCACTCAAGTGGTTGGCCAAGCCGGCATGATGTGTACCGTAGAAAAAAAAACATTATACCTTGTAACTGTAGAAGTACCAATCACCAATGAGAAGGTCGAACTCGGCTTCGGGTTTGGGGAATGGAACGCTGATCACAATGCGGTTGTTGACTCGGATGGGGCCGAAACCTCCACCAGCCTTGTGGAAGTTGATGGAAGGGAAGTAGAAGAAGCTGCCGATCTGATCCTTGGTCTGAAAGACGTACGTCCAGTTCTTACCGGGCTGGATCGGGCAATTTGTACCGGACACTCCATCTTGCCATGAGTTTAGTCTCTGTTGTATGCCATTCCTGCATCATCATGCACCTTCTATCACAAACATAAAACCATGGTCCTACTACTATACTAGGTAACTTGGGACATTAACCAAGAACACGGCCGAGTTTGAATCATTGTTCCTGCAAACTAAGTCTTATGTTGTGATACACAGCAAAATTAAGCAGATTGAATTCAAGTATGTGATGCATGAAAACACAGTCACACAACACAATATTTAATGTGGTTCAGCAAGATTATCTATATCATGGCGAAAACAATCAAAATGTCGCAACCACAAAACCCTCTCATACATCCCTCTTATATATAAGAGAATGCATCCCACAAAACCCTACAACCTAATATGTGTCAAACCAGTAAGGTTTTTCTACTCTCGGCATATGCAAACGCCTAAGTCAAAGAGTGGCCACATCAGTGTCAGAAGTGATTTACACAAGCCCCCAAAAAGTGAAAATCACTTTTGGTGCTGATGTTTCCGTCTGCTTGACTATCGGAGGTTAGGGGTAAGCGTATAATTCACCTCAAACCTTCAAAATACCCCCAAACTTGTTCAGGTCAACATACCTGAATTGGGTTACAACATGGGTACAAAAATTCCAATCCGGATACCATGGCCGCCCATAAACAGGTCATACTGGGTCGCTCTCCGAAAACGTCGAAACGTACAAACAGGCTTAGGGTTGACTTAAAGAAAATTTCTCAACATCTTACTTGTGTACGGACTCAACCGGATTATTGCATGACTCACCCAAAATCCTATGAAAATATCAAGTTGGTTCTAAGTAACACAGTTTTCAAGTCAATTTATGTAAGGAATTGTTTACATACCAAGTCATAAGAAGAGGCTCGTCCAAATTGTTAAAAACGTCAACATGGATATTATCGTTGGTGGTGGCGTTGATGAGGGGTCCTGGGAACATCCCATTGATGGTGATAACCTGTTCACAACCCTTATCTTAAGTAAAGCTACATAAGATGTATCTCAAATTTGGTAACAAGAATTCAGCTTCCTTTTGAAATCTAAAAAGAACTGGGTTATTGGTTGTGATTCATACCGGTTGATCGACGTAAACAGGTTTAATGGTTGAATCCGCAGCTACATTCCATTCAAGATAGATATCGATGCCACTGGTTCTAGAGACGACGAGTGCAACTGTTATCGCCCACAGAATTCGCCGCCGATGATCTCCGACGGAATCCATTGGAGGGGGAGGGGGAGAGGGTTATGCTACCTTCTTAATTCTCTTATTTTATTGATGGATATATAGAGGCGGAGAGAGAGAGCTTATATGTGCTTTGTAGCCTAAGCCTTGCCGAGTCTATGTAAGAGAGAGAGGACGTAGTGAAGTTTCCTAAGGAATCCAAAGAAAAGAGCCAAACAGAAACGGGAAGAAGGAACGTAACGTTGGTTCCGGCTTTTTGAAAACAAAGCAGTGCGGTTGGGAGTTCGGATGATGCACGCCGGCGCCAACTAGAAAAGGACATACCATGTTGTTGTTTCTTAAGTTTATTATCGCCTTGTTTTACTCCACCATATCGCCTAGTCCACTCCGGATAATACTTCACACATCCCTGCTGTCTTTTTTTTTTTTTATTTTTTTTTTTTTTTGCGTGGGGTGGGGGGGGGGGGTGGGTGTATATAAGCTG
>JAOXJP010117361.1:0-13945 GCA_025762735.1 Platanus orientalis | reverse complement strand
ACCCTAACCCGATTATTTTTGTGTTGGGTCATGTCGGGTTCACGGGTTATGTGGTAATTGTCTTGGCAAGTCGGGTTTCATGTCGTGTCAATGTAAGAGTATAAGAACATTTGGCTCAACCCTAACCCGATCCATTTATTAATCGTGTCAAAGCAGGTTGACCTATTTTGACCCGAAACATGTTTAGGGTCAACCCTAACCCTCTTATTTTCGTGTTGGGTCATGTTAGGTTCACGGGTCGTGTCAAACATTGCCACCCCTAGCCCATATGCAGGGGTGAACACATGGCATCGAAAGTGAAAATCACCCTTCAAAAAGTGCAAATAACTTTTCCATCACCGTGTATCAGTCCTTACATATGGGCAGACCTTAACCCTTCATTAAGGGGGCACACCAAATCCGCACCATCCAAAGCTGTTAGATAAGGGAGACGTGATACTCTGTACCCCGGTTTCATGTTGGTCAAGCCATAGATTGACGTGTAGCAAAAATAAAATGTAATTAAGTTAGTGCATAAGAAGTTAAAAATAAAACAATTTTGTAGCCGATTAGCACTTTTTTCTTGGCACGGATTTGATGCCACCCTTAATAAACAAACAAGGTCTGCCCAACATCAAGGACAGACACATCAACACCAAAAAAGTGATTTACACTTTTTTGGGGGCTGCTTTTCACTTTGCAGTGTTAATGTGTCCACCCCTGATGTCAGGTGGACTTTGTTCATATATTAAGTGATTGTACCAAATCTTGAGCGGTGGTCGACACATAACATCAAAAAAGTGATTTACATTTTTCTTTTTTTGAATGGAATGGGTGGAGCAGCGTATTTTTACTTTTCAGCATTACATGTCTGCCCATGCATATAGACAGACTTTAGGCGTTCATTAAGGGAGCACACCAATTCTTGGGAGCTTGTTTATTCATCACATGTGACTCTGTTGTGAAAGTAATTAGAGAGCAACATTGAAAAGGATGCTTCTCTGTCCCATGGGGCAAGGAAGGCAAGCTGAAATTACCAAAAAAGCAAAAGGAAGGGGGAACAAGTCTCAAACCCAAAATAGGCAGGTTGGGTCAAGAATTGCCACCTCTAAGCAGAATCATTCCCTTTTGATTTTGAAATCATCTAGTTCGAGAAGGCACCTGTCAGGTAAAGGTGAGAGATCGGTTTGAAACCAACCTCTCCATTTGCCTCTTCATCCTCTCTTATTTTTAAACCTTTGTTAACGTTCTACAAAATTTGGTGGTTGATACATGGTCAACATAATCGAATCAACCACCAAAGTCAACAAATGACCAGCAAAATTTGTAGATCTTTATGAGAAGTTTAACAATAAGGAGTAATCATGGTCGTCTCCACTCACGAACCACGAACCTATCTAAGTTGGATGGATAATACATAATATTTTTACTTTCATATTTTTTTGTTCAATTTTCAACGTTTATAACGTTTTTTTGATTTCTTACATGACTAACATATCGGTTTAGATTTAATACACTGACCCTATCCCCCTTTAACCTCTGCTGAGGATTAAACCGGCAGAAATATCAGCGCTGAAAGTGATTTTCACTTTTTGAGGGCAAATATAAATCATTTCTGATGCTGATGTGGCCGTCCCTTGACCTCTGGAGGTTACCATTACCGTAGAAAATCCTTGCCGCTAACATACATGTGATTTCAATAAAAAAGAATTAAACATAATGGGTATCATTGTATTGTTACATGCCTTCATTAACAACCAAAAATAATCTAAACCAATAAACAGATCGGGCCAGTTTGATGCAAATTACCTGAGTCAAGTGGTTTATAAATCGGATAGTTCATTGGTTTTTTTCCCATAGTTTTAGTTGCAAGTTTGAGTTAAGAATTGGCTGAACCGCTTAAAGGGTCTAGGTCCCAATCTGCTGGTCCAACTATTGATCGGTCCAATCCGTTATATTTAAATTAACTACTATTATTTTTAATAAAGCCTCCACACCTCCTCACTACTAACTTGGGCAAGCAAGATGACCTACGTCTTCTACACCTCATTCACACTTAGAAAAGCCATTCAAATTCAAAAGCCATGTTTTACATGTGAATAAAATCTAAAGTCATTCAAAGCACAAAAGGGTTATGTCAAAATATCTAATAGTTACTAACACAAGAATCTCTAATAATGAATAACTAGGGATGACACACGGGTAACTGATCTGTGGAAGAACGAATCATGGAGATAGTGGAGTATAAAAATAAAAAATAAAAATAAAAAAGAGAGAGAAAAAGATTTGGAGAGATAAAATGTAGAAGAAAAGTAGTTAGAATGAGAAAATGTAGAAAACGTGAGGGTGGGATTGTACTCATGACATTCTCTTAAAAAATATTACATTCTACATAAAACACATATAGGGGTGTCAAATATAAGGCTGAGCATGGGTTCGAGTCAGCCTGAGCTCGGCCTGGTCCAATCCAAAATTTGGCCCAAAAACCTTGACCCAATTTAGGCCCGATAAGGGCCCCGACCCGAGTTGAAGGCCCAAATCTTTATTAGGACTGGGCTTGGGTTTACCTCAGCCCAACCCAAGGCCCGGCCCGGAGCCTTTTATATATATATACATATGTGTGTGTGTATGTGTGTGTGTGAAGAAAATGTTATTTGGTGAAAAAGTGTATGTAGTGTATATGGTGAATTATAAGCTGACACGTGTTGTGTTAAGGGTTAAAAAAGTCCAAAAAACAATTGAGATGAAAAGTAGGTGTCAAAAAAGAGACATCAAATTAAAAAACACATCATATATAAATACATATAATAAATTAACAAACTTCAATCAATAGCTTAGTTAGTTAAAGAATTTATTAAAGTAGGTTATGAGTTCAAATCTCATCTAAAGCATTAGTTTTTTGAAAAATTTATAGGTCATGGATTAGCTCGAATCTGACTTGAAACCCGATAAAATAATTAGGGCCAAACTTGAGCTTAAAGTTTGTAAAAATGTTTAAGTCCGAACCTAACCCAAGCCTGAAATTACTATATAGGGTTGAGCCTCGAGCCTACCCCGGCCTGGCCCATGCACACCCCTAGTCATATAGGCATCCCTTCATGGAGGTAGAAGAGTACTAACCTAAAGAGAGAGAGAGAGAGAGTTGAAAAAAGAGAAATGTAGATAGAGTAGTAGTTAGGTTGAGAAGATGTAGGGTTTAAAGGAATAGAGAATGATGAAAAATAAGGAAGAAGTTGGAGAGAGATTTTAAGAATTGATATAAAAGAAAAGAGAGAGGGAAACGTAGGGCTGAGGTTATAGCATTCTCTTGAAAATATAGGAAGAAAATGTCTAGTGATGAAAATGCTATGGTGAATTGTAAACTGACATGTATTGTTTTTGGGGTTTAAAATATTCATAGAAGTATTCAGTTGAAAATGTAAGTGGTTATAAAGAGACATAAAAAAAAAGGTGACCCAATGCATGAAGCTCCTGCTAACGTGAGATCTGGGGAGGGCAAGATGTACACAGCCTTAACCCAATTTTTTGAGAGACATCAAATTCAAAAATAAATCATGTGTCAATCAATGGCACACCTATAGAGATCTGTGTTAACATAGGTAATCATTCTCCAAAAAATATTACATTTCAAATAAAAAACATGGAGGGGTGGCAACTAAGCAACCCTTTGCTTTATTATATATAGATTTGCCGAAAGGATGTTTTGTCCAAAATGTACAGTTAGCCCCCTCACAAGAGGGTGTGGCTCCACCCGAAAGTGCATGACACCCACACCCCCTGTGAGGGGACGATAGCACATCCCGGACAGAACATCCTTTATCAATAAGGGTCACAATTTGTGTTGGTGGGTCAGGTTCATGTCATATTGAGATAAGGGCATATGAGTATATGGCTCAACCCTAATCTGACCTATTTATTAATCATATCAAAGCAGGTTGACCCACTTTGACCCGAAACATGTTTACAACCGACCCTAACACGGTTATTTCATGTCAGGTTCGTGGATTATGTGGAAATTCATGTTGGCGGTATTCGTGTCGTGCCAAGTTAAGGGTATACTATATGGCTAAAACTGAACCCGACCCATTTATTAATCATGTCAATGTGGGTCAACCCGCTTTGACCCGAAACACATTTACAGTCAACCCTAACCCGGTTATTTTGTGTTGGGTTCATGTTGGGTTTACAGGTTGTGTCAAACATTGCCACTCCTATTTATCAATAATTATTCAAGAGACCAACTTGGTTATGTGATCTATGGCTGATAATCCCAAATATCTAATAAGTAATAACTATTTTAAGGTATTTTAGATAATTATCAGTTGTTAAAATACTATTTAGAGGGAGGATGTTCTGTGCAGGATGTATCCTTCACCCCCTCACAGTTGGGTGGGGGTCCCATGTCCCTTCACTGATGGGTGTGGGCCCCTGAACAGAACATCCTTACGGTACCATTTATATTGTTGCATAGAGGCCTAGATCTGGAGTTCGTATGCAACAAAATAGAAGAAAGAAAACAATGAAAAATAGCAATCACAAAAACAAAGCAATTTACATAGTTCGGCTTGAAACCTACATCCATGAGTGAAACGGTGATAAGGATTTCAATATGATCGAAATAGAAATTATAATGAACAGTGAGGTGGCACAAAACCCAAGAGACCTTAAATATAAATCCCCAAAACCCTATTTTCCCTGGATTGGGCCGGACCCCAAATCGGGTCAAGAATACAGGGTGAAATTTTTTAGCAGGGGCCTTTGCCCCCGGACCCCCATGGCTCCGGATCATCATTTGGGTTACATCTCAGGTTGAATTCTTGACACTTACCCAACATATATTAATAATATTATCATACACTTATATACATTAAAAAAAACCATACTCATATATGTTTACGTGATAATATTAACATATATTTGTAGATGTGTTTTCTCCACATTTTTTTCCTTTATTTTTTGAGGTAAAAATGAACTTGGATTATTGCCACCGCGTTTGTCATATCATGTTTCAATAACGTGTTTTTTTTTTTTTTTAAGAAATAACCAAGTGTTGAACGTGTTTTTCAACCCATTAGTCTTGATTGTTTGAGCCGGTCTCAAATTGTAGCTCTCGATAGAAAGGCTAATTCTGATTGTTTTAGCCAATACATCCTATCATGACCCTCATACAGGTAGCCATCAATTTAAATGTCTCTATGGGACACCTGCTTACCATTTTAACACTAATCTTTGAATTTGTCAAGGTAGAAAATCCAATGCATGATTGTTTACATAGCATCACGAATGTGACTGGTTCATCTAACTGATACATAATCCATCATGGCAATAAAAAGTATTTGGATGTACATGCATCTACTTGCATGAACAACTGAGAACCAGACACGGTTATAATATTCTATTATTTAGATTGTCTAGACATGAAATTTCTAGGATCAAGTAGCTTCATTGATAGCTTTTCCAACCTATTTATACTTGCAATGGGTTTAATAATGTTAGGGTTCTGTAAATGGCATTAGGATCTCTACCTAAAAGAGAGCTCCCTGTGAACCAAGGCCATGGTGAACTGACCATCTAAACTTCTCAAGAGATCCTGCTCAATTTTGTCCAGCGCATGCAATTAGCAAGAGAGGACTTGTTCAACATCTTTCAAAGTGATGGGATATTGCTTTGGGGGGTTATCTCACTTTATATAATGCAGGTTTAAATGTCATGATAAAATGCTTAAGAATCAAAAGGTTTTAAGATAAACCAGACTAATATAGAATATATAGATTGCAAATTTAGTAAAATTAAGAGTAGGACTGAAACCATTTTTTTGTTATCCTCGTCCACTCATTAAGGTCCTCCAATAATATGCCTATTTTTATTCTTTGGTGTTAGTGACTTTATCACTTAACTACTTGAAAAGGCAATGATAGATTGGTTTAGCTCATTTTACTCTCTTCCATTAATAAAATTTCATCTCTTGATATCAACCACCCTAGATGAACACAAAGAGGGAGAGAATGAAGAGGATGTTGCCCATAGAATTAAGAGTGAAGTGGAGAGGTGCCTCAGATGTGTTGTATGATTGACGCAAGCTAAAAGACAGCTATGTCTAATAAAATAGAATTTTGGATGGTAGAGAAACAATACATACATAAAATGAGTGCAGGTAAGATGAGGATATAAAGATGCATGGAAATCTTTACAAAAATTTGATATAGGTAGAAACAAATGCATACATAAGACCTTAGGGTAGCATCAATAAGTACATGAGAAAAAAGTGAACCATGATGATTTGGTCATGTGCAATGAAGGCCAATGACCACGTGATAAACAATGGTATGGTGCAAGTTGAAGAATTTTTTTTTTTTTTTTTCCATCGAAGGATGGCCGTAAGGACATGGATTAAAGTAGCAAGACAAAACTTGAGGATTTGCTATCTAATTAATGAAAAACATGACCCTAAACAAACTTGAATGACAGTAGTAGATTTGTGTAACTAGCCCCAAGTAATTGGGATATGCTTTTTTTTTTTTCCCATCAATAATTAGGATAAGGCTATGTTGAGTTGAGTTGAGTTCTAAATGAACAGGAGAAAAACGTTGGAGTTTCAATTTTTGAAATCATTGTGTGTGACACTACATATACATGCTTCCAACTAATGTAGCTCAAGTGTTGCACAAATTTCTTCCATTCGATTCTTATATAAAGGATTTTTCTCATCAATCACCAATTATATGGAGCTCACATTAATCGGTCAACATTTTTTTTTATGCCAGTCAAAATAATTTGTCTTCTCTTTAATTAAAATTTTGACTTCTAAAATTTGTTTAAGCGTTATATTGCAGATTCCCAATTGGAAACCTTTTGGTCATAAATATCCCTCTTGGTTAATAAATAATGATTTTATTTGTAAGAAATATGAGAAGCTACAAGGAACGAAGGACAAGCCTCCCAGGGAAAACAACTAACTCTCCACTTGGCATGGAGTCCCCAACAAACATAGAATTGTGCCAACCACTATTTATGTAAGGATTATACCCCTACCCCCCACCCATCCCCCAAATAATAATAATGTAAGGAGGTATTTGGCCACATTAAACTGAACATGCTTTTGAGAGCCCCTTGAAAACTTTAGCCCTTTAAAATCATAGGGCATAGTCCAGCCCTCTAACTATTGAACTTTAGCTTCGAAAATTTTCAAAAATCAAATATTTTTTGCCTTACAAATCAAATATTAGTTTTTTTTTTTTCAACCACAGTTTGAAAAATTAAACCCCAACTTTTAATAGCCTCAATACCCTGGAATTTCCAAAACAGTACAATCCCTTTACCCCTATATACAGGCCTACTGTCAACCCTATTACACTTTAGAAAATCTAATTTACTAAACTTAGTTGTTTGTTTCATTGATATCCAACTTCAAACTTGTTCACTATGCAGCCCATTATAGGGGAAATATTAAAAGTGTGATTAGGTTTCAGGATTTGGTTACGTAAGATTTGATTTAGTTTTATCACTGTAATTGTCCATTTAATTATCTTGTTTAAGACTAGCCAACCCCAAATAGTTAGCCGACCCCAAATAGTTGGGATAAGGCTGTTTGTTGTTGTTGTAATTATCTTGTTTAAGACATTGAGTATTGTGGTGAAAATAAATAGATCATTTTTTCATTCTTGGAGTTTGGAAAATACATTAGTGAAGGTTTGCTTCCCCATAGTTTTGTGAGTGCTGGAGCAATTAGCTGTTGTATCTTAAAGTCTAAATGTCTACAACCTTTTGCCCCAAGGGAAAGAGAGCCAAAGGGGAAAATTCAGAATTAAATAGATTACACCTGTGAACAACTCTAGCAGAGGGAAGACAGCTCTAGCCTTAGTGACCAAACAGATAGGATCACTTACCTGTTTCGCCTCTTTCATTTTCTATCATTTCTATCTGCAAACTCTCTCTTTTCTATTATTTCTATTTAGATAGAATGCATCCATTATAGGATGTTTGGGGTTGTTTTTTTATTTATTACTATTTTACTTTTGTATTGGTAAGAAGGTTATATAAGTGTGACCTATGGGCTATTTTCAATTAAGAAAGAAATAATATTTGGCTTAAGGCTTTAGGGGTCTGATCCCCTTGAAGAGATAAATATTACTTCCTCCTTTTCTTTTCAGCTCTTTAATTTTTGCTATCGATAGAATTAGAGTTCTACCATCTTGATATCAGAGCAGTCTTTTTTGGAAGGTTGAGCATCATTGATCTTAAAATATGTTGTCATCCAAATACAAAGACTTAAAAGTAAAGCTACAGGCAAAGATGAGTGCAAAGCTGAAGACCATTGAAGCAAAGATGGAGGCAAATATAAATTTCTTAAAAACCATGCTTGAGCGATTTCTTCTACAAAAGCAGCCTACATCATAACCGATCACCACTCATGATAGATCTAACTTTGTGTCAGGATTTACCAACATTCTTAAGGATCGATATGAACAAAACACCATGAGTTTCAATGGTTTTTATATCAACGAACAAAATGACAAAAAAAAAAAAAAAATTGGAATCTTGTGATCATTAAAGTTCATATTATTAGCAAAAGTCACTAAAATTTTGTTGTCATTGAATCCTATGAGAAGGCTTGTGTAATCCTAAATTTGATCGACATTGCCCTAGATTTGAAGATGATTGATAATCATTAAAACGAACTATTAAACTTAAACAAATTCTTTAAAAAGCCCAAGTTCTTGGTTAATTACGGTATAAGAGTTTATTTTATCTTGGCAATACTTGGAGTTTATAATGCACATAATTAAGTTATTAATCGTATGGTTATCCAAGGAGTAATTAATAAGAAGGATGCACCTATTGTAATTGGATTTAAAAAAAAATATGAGATCCTAATGGATTAACTTTCTGGCACTACAACCTTGAGGATAAGGTTGATTTTAAAGACAAGGAAATGATGCAATCACTTAACTATTTTGCCTATTTCCTTGTCTACTATCTCTATTTACAGGCTTTTTTTCTTTTCTATTATTTCTATTTATGTAGAATGAGTCCATTATGTGATGTTGTGGGTTGTTTTTCTTTTATTGCTATTTCCATTTTTATTGAGAAGGTTATATAAGTATAATCCTATGGATTATTTTCGATTAAAGAAGAAGAAGAATGTGAGAAGAAAATTTTAATAACCCCATGACCAAGCCAATAAATATTGGTTCAAGAGGTGTAGTACATCTAGCCATGATCAGGCCCCACATCAACCTAAAAGGCCCAAAGATCTGGCCCAAGCTGTGTAATACAATCAGTTTATGGACCCTTGTTCACATTTCTTACAGCATATGTGTCATGCATGTGGGTATCATGTATTTTACATCATTGCAGCTCAACATGTATTAGCAATAATTCTAAGTGCATCAACAATAACATTGTCTTTTAGCACATATTGCAACATGGATCTAGCAAGCGTCTACCAAGTATAAACATGAAAAATTATCTTTGAAATACTCATGTGTTTGAGGGGGGATTCTAGGAAAATAAAGATATAATTAGAATTTGGGATTTGGATTGGATTGTATTATATCTGAATTGATTTGATAGGAATAAATTGGATATCTTTGATTTAGTTTAATCTTTATGGTTATAATTATCTATTTTAACCTCATGTTAGAGACATTGATAATCATGATGAAAATCAATAGATCATCTTCCTTTAATGGTTCTTGACCCATGTTATGTCATGTCTGAACCTAATTACTTCAATCTTAACCTCAGATCTGATACCTAAACCCATTTCAATGCATGGGTTCATTCTTGTTGCATCTTTTGAAAATAGAAATCCTTCAAATCCTACAAGTTCTTTCCCATATCTTGCATACCAAGATCTTGACCCTAAATTGACATTTTAAAATAAATCTATTGTTAAGTATATATGAACTGCTGCACACTCTTAAATTTATTAGTGGAAGTTTGTCTGGCATCACTTTAAGTTGTGAAAAGGGTTTTGCTTTCAATTGAAGCCTTCCTGATTCCATGTTCACAAACATCTCTTACCAAGTTTTTTTTGGATATAAAGGCACAAACATCTCATACCATGGTTCTTATGTTTCATAATCAACTTGTAGTCAAATTCGTTTTAAAAAAGAAGAAAACAGAACAACTTAATTTTATTTTTGAAAGTCTTCACCCTATAAGGTTTTTACCCATCCACTCTTCAATAAGTTTTAATTCGAAATTTGGCCAAGCCAAATAATAACTTTCATGCATGGTTGCTGATCTGATCCGGGCAAGAATGGGTGTTGACCTTTGACCTGCTTGTCTACCCCATCCCCTCAAAAGGTTTGGATTAGAAATTCAGTGATGGATAAGATTTGAAGCCAAGTCTCCTATACGAGCAACCCCAACAAACCTCATCGACTAAGCAAGGTCCCCACCCCTCTTTGGCGGTCAAAGGCACCAACTTCCGGGATGATATCCTCTGCGACGCTGAATATTTGTGCCGGGCTGGCAAAAGTGTATGGCCCCACCCTCATTGTCAGTACTTCACGCCACACAGCGCCCCATGAATGGTGGCTCCAGCCCGGTGCAAATATTCAGCGTCACAAAGGATATCAACCCCCAACTTCCATGAGCAAGTTCCAAGGTTCAAACCCATAAATTAGGGGTGCAAAGCGTCCTGGCTTAGACCAGGCCATGGTAGGCCCGGGCCCAGCTCACTATAGTAATTATGGGCTCAGGCCCAAAATTAATTTGATAACCTTAGGCCCAAACCCGGCCCTAATTATTTTGTCAGGCCTCAGGCCTACCCATAACTCATTCAAGCTTAGCTTTTGTTTTGTCTTTTGCTTGATTGCATTTCCAATTTCCCATGGAGGTATAAGGCCATTGCTAATTTAAGCTTTTTTACCCTTGTTTTATGTAATATTTAGTAAATAAAGAGCTATGATACAATAAATAAGGACTTAGATGTCCCTTTAATACATATCGAGTTTTTCTTGTATGTAACTATTTGAACAAATCTATTCAATCTTCAGACAATGTATAATATGATTACTAATTTCTTGTCTTTATATATTTGGGCCTTAGGCTGGGCTGCGGTAAGCCTGAACCTGGCCCTAACATTTGTTCGGGCTCTTATCTTGGGCCCAGACCCTCTCACACCTAGCATTGGACTGGGTTTTTGGGCCAATTTGCAGCTGGAAAGTTGGGCTTTGGGCCGACTGGGTCCAATTTTTAGGCTTACCTTATTTTACAGGGACTTTTCCCCTTTACTATAGTTAATCCTCGGGTGAGCCCTCCTTTGATGGATAAATATGCTGTAAACGGGTTTTAATCATCGGTTTATTCCTTCAATAACACACTTTATCAACTTAGCAAGCAAGCATTCAAGCCCAATCACATCCGGCCCTCGATATATCATTGTTAACCTAATGTTATTGCTGTTTACTCTTTTTATCAGGGTCCGATTGGTACATGATTAGTAGTTGGGCTGGGTTTGAAATTGAGAATTGGAATTCTTCATTCTGACCCCTTTTTTGGCTGGACCTACAAGGACCAAACACACTACCACCCCAACTTTGGACTGTGATGGTAGTTTCTTGCTTGTTAATTCCTTCAAGAATTTGTCAAACGAGCTCTCATAAAGTATCAGTATTTTAAAATAAAGTTAAAACTTTGATAATATTCGCTTGAAGATAAGTGTTCCATGAGAAACAAATTGACAAAATCCAAAAAGAGAAAATAGGTGAACTGTAATCTTCAATGGCCTCAAATAAAAGGCCTAAAGAATTACTCTCAAAAGAAAAAGGTAGAGAAAAGAACTCCAAAGGAAGAAGTTGCGCAGTAGCTTGGTGTTGGATTGGGCCCTCAAACGACATAACTGAACGTGCAAGTTTGGAATTTGCGAGATCAGAACAAAGGTTGGTGCCACCCGCATCCATCACTTTAAGATAAGAAGTTGCTGCAATGGACCCCAAGAGGCGGCCTCAACCTTGGGCCACCAGTGGCATATATAACATAAACTTCACTCTCGATCACTGATCTGGCACTCCTGGATATCATAACGGCCACTATAACGGTATTCTCAACTGTAACGCGAAGCCACCATTACAAGTTCTTAATTGTTGTTTTTCAGATTTTTTTAAGCTTTTAAAAAAATTTATTAGATATTTTTTCTGGTATATAATACAGTTCCAAGGTTGTTGGGTCGTTCTAACTATTACGCTTTATTATGATGAGACAGCCAAAAAAAAAACTCAAAAAAGGCAAGCTGGTTATATTGAGAGATTACGCGTTGATGCTAACGAGCATAGTAAGTGGAAGGAGATGCAAAGAATATCATCTCGTTTCTGCAATCAGATTTGGAGGAGTTAGAGGAGGATATGGATTAGAATGTTACGTGTTATACTCAAAATAATCGAGTATTGCTGTCCTCTTTTGAAGAGGTCTCTTTCAATCATATCAAGAGGTCTGGCAACTCTTCTGCTCATATTTGTGTTATCTCGGAAGTTAGGAGACACCCTTCTCTTAAGTTTTTCTTTCATCTTTCTCTTAGAAAAAATCATAATTGTAATAATAATAATAAATAAAATAAAATCTATTAGACTGCAATTCTATTTAAGGGAGTGTTTGGCTATGCTTCTGTGAACCATTTCTGTGGAGCATGTATTTCTTATCTGTTTCTTTGGGAACCAAAAATGAGAACAAAAAACATCTGATAAAGCACCAAATGTGGTTCTGTATCATTGAAGTGCTTTAGTACCAAAACCAATTCAAAGAAGAAAACTTTAAAACAAAATAAACCTTGGAACTTTCATTTTCATTTTCAATAATGGGTCAATAATTAGAGATGAATGTCAGTCTTTTCTTTTTTGGGGGAGGGGGTGTAAATCTGAATGAAGGTGAGTTTGGAGAAGGGGGTGTAAATCTAAATGAAGATGGGTTTGGAAGCCAGGTTTGTGGTATGATCATTAGCATAGACTATTTTCTTCCTTGTTTTAAAGACTAACTTGATAAGTTGGTAAAGTCTGCAGGCATCCTACCATAGACCTAGGTTTAAAACCCATTTTCACCTACCACTAAAAATTACCACTAATGTTTACCTATCAAAAAGACTTTTGTTTTTGTTTGGTAGGTTGATGCCAATTGTTGAAATATTAACTAATCCCTCTCCTAAAACCATAAGGTCATAGGAGAGGGATGAGTTAATATACTTATTATATCTCAACACTCCCATTCAGGAGGGACACTCCTGACCAATTAATGTGGGGGGAACGGTATTTGAAATTGCAATTTAAAACCTGGTCTGATACCATCTTAAAAAATGCAATTAATTGTCTCTCCTAACCTTAAGGTCAGACGAGAGGGATGAGTTAATATACTTATTATATTTCAACACCAACCAGCTAAACGAAAGATCCTAATCTTGTACTTACTGTTGTAATCTCTTACTACCAAGCCTGGACCAATCATTTATCAACAAAAAAAAAAAAGAAATGCCTGGACCAATCAGACCCCTAGTGTTATGGCATTATAGCCATCCTAATCCAAGTGATCGTCACAGGTTGAGCTTACCTTAATTACAATATTAATTAAATGTGTGCCAGAGGTCCAATTGGACTGGTCGAAATTGGTCCGGCTGCATATCCATCCTTGGCCTAAAATCCTCTACGCTACCCCCCATCCCAAAAAGTGAGTTGATCCCTCCCCTTGTGTGGCCCTTGAGTGTCTCACAAAGGGGGTGGCATAGAGCATATCAGCCCAGCCAGGGACTGCCACGTACACAAACTGTGGTGGTAGTGGTGGGATGGGGTTATATCTTTGAAAAGGTGGGAAGATGGGTGCCATTGCATATATGGCAAGCAAAGAAACAGTGACCGGATCCTTTTTGGGCTCAGCTTGACTAAGATCAACCCTTAATTAGAGTTTTAGAGAGAGACAATTCCTTCTTTTTTTTTTTTTTTTTTTTTTTGGGGGGGGGGGGGGGGGGGGGGGG
>JAOXJP010117350.1:0-13945 GCA_025762735.1 Platanus orientalis | reverse complement strand
ACCTGATCCCATTGGCAACCTAGTGCATAGGGGTTAACTGTAAAAATAGCTTTCAAATGAAAATTATATTACCATAAAAATGGGGTGTATAAAATCAAAATGGTATAAGAAAGTATTCAAATGAACATTTACTCCCTATTTAACGAAAATATTAAAAAAAAATCATTTGTCACAAATGGAGAATTGAGAATGTAATGTTTTTTAATAAATAAATAAATATATATATATGCTTGAATGGGCTCTGGGCCAATCCAAGACCCAATAAAAATAATTTGGATCGGGTTTGGATCTAAAGTTTAAAAAAAAAAATTGGGCCAGAACCCAATCGGATCCCACAATTACTATAGTAAACTAAGCCCCGAATCTACCTTGGCCAGCCTGAAGCTGACCCATGCACACCCCTAGTGAAAAAGGGGGATAAAAAGTGACGTTTATATTTTCCTTGGGCCTGTTTGTGCATAAAATTTTGATAAAAAATAAAACAGAATTGAGATAAAATTTTATTTTGCAAACTTTTATTTTTTTTTTTAACGTTTGTGTGGACCAGTAAAATTAGGAGTAAAATATTTTTACAAGCTTTTGAAACGATTGTTTGACACTTGAAAATCATAAAATTATATATATTTTAGTCTTTCACTATACAAACAATGACAGCCTTTACTAAAAGACAAAATTTGTTGACACATGAAATTTCAATCATCTAAATAGAGGTATAAGATGTTCGCCCCTTCCCTCACTCTCATTTCTTCCCAAGCTTCCTATTCAATGTTGCATAAGTTCCTATCATAATGAATTTAAAATTGAATCCAAAGTATTTTAAAATGGTTTTACTTATATTAAGACTTGAGTTATCAATTAATTAAGCCTAAACCTCCTATTGAGCTCATTTAGTATGACTGCATTTGGCAGCCACATATAATGTAATCATTTCATTTGAGTTTTTCAAGGTTTTTGTAGCTACAATAAGTTGGTTTGTAATGAATTCATTTAGATTTGCACCTATTTGTGTTTGATAACATAAATCAATTCATTTTATTGGAAAACCTAAGATGACTTCATTTCCGATTGTAGTTAACAAATCAATATAAATTTGAATGTATTTGTTACAAACCATCACTTCATGACAACAAATGCATTTAGAAACTCAAATGAAATGATTACATTACAGGTGACTGCCAAACAGGCTATTAGTGAGCTTGAGATAAGTGCTCTCTCTCTCTCACACACACATATATATATCATTAAATGTATGTTTACAACAGTACTCAGTGTTATATATGTACTTCTCAATTTATCTGTGTAAGCATTGTCTTGTATTCCATAATACTTTACCAAATGAAATTTGATTTATCTTCAGTAAATAAATAATAGAAAAGTAATTGCTAACACATGATGTGTTTTGTGGCATCACGTCGTTTAACTGATACATGCTGTGTTTTTGGATTTGATGCCTCTTTTGAAGACCTATTTTTAAATTAAACATTTGTATACGTTTTTAATCCTATGCAAATCAAGTGTTAGCATGTGCTGTGGTTGTCACACATTGGTTACACCAATTTTTATCACAAAAGATTTGCTTACCAAACTACTACATAATGTTTTTTTTAATTTGGTGCCTTTTTTGGGGCACCTACTACTTTTTGAACTAAATATTTTTCTTAATGCTTTTAACCCTTTTTGATGGCTTGAATTTGGCGAGTCAAGCTGAGAAGAACCGGATCCTTGTATGACGAGCCTAAATTGAGCTGGGCAAAGCTCAACTCAATTCAGCTCGTTGACACCCCCTTAACTAAAACATTAGTTTGGAAAAAACAAGAATAAAAATGATGTTTAGTTTGGTAGGAAAGAAAGAGATTCATTTACGTTGTGAAGTGTGCGTTGTGAAGTGTGTACATGGCGTGATAAAAACACAAAGAAAAGTACACAAAGAAAAGTACCTACCCAACAAAATACAACAGCTTTACATCATGGCTTAGGGAGAATACAACTTTGCAGATGAAAAAGAAACTTCCACATGACAAGAAAAAAATAGCACTATAAGCTTGATATATGACCACCACTTACACAGACAGGATAAAGAATATAGGAAAAAGTGTGATATCGTGTAGCAAATTTTGTTGTAAAGTTTTTAGCATGAATAAAAAAATATGGTTTTTTTTTTTTTATTATTCTTTTAACAATTTTTTTGCACCTTTCAACAAGGGGTTTTGTCTCTATGTGATTTTTGTTCATGCTACAAAATTTGCTATAGCTGATCACTGGACAGATTGGAATTGTGATTGTCAATTCGCCAAATGATCAGCAGATCACTCCAAAGGTCTTCTTTCTTTTTTCTTTTTAAGTGAATGTTGTAATTGTTGAAGCTGTGGCTATAATTCACATGACTCTGTGTGAGAGCCATGTTTTAAGCACAAACAGAAACTAGGTTTTGACAAGCTGTTTTGGAAAGTATTTTTTAGGATTTGTAAAACGCTGGGTTTTCTTAGAGGGTTTTTCTCTTGGGATAATTTTGGGGGGGCTTTCTCTCTTAAACCGTGAAAGGGGGTTTGGAAGAGAGAGACAGTCATAAGGTCTTTGTAATCTCTGGTTTGTTCATAGTGAAAGCTCTCTTGATCGTCTTCGTTCGTGGATGTAGGCTTTAAGTCGAACCACGTTAAATCGTCTTGTGTTTTGTGTGTGTTTGTTGTTTGCATTAATTTCTTCTTCTATTATTTGTTGCGTACAATCCAAATCTAGACTTCCACACAATAAATTTGTATCAAAGCCCTAGGTTGTGATTGTGATTTTTGACATGGCTACAAAGTACGAAATGGAGAAATTCAATGGGCAAAATAACTTCAGTCTATGACGCGTAAAGATGCATGTGTTATTGGTTCAATAAGGACTAGTCGAAACATTGATAGGGAAAAAAAATTTTCTGCAACGATGTTGAAAGATGAAAAGGAAGAACTTGACCTCAAAACACTCTACGTGATTCAATTGTGCCTAGCCGATGAGGTGTTGCATGAGGTTGTAGAAGAGGAATATGAGGTTGGGCTGTGGCTCAAGTTGGAGAGTCTGTACATGACGAAGTCTCTCACGAACATATTGTATTTGAAGCAATGTCTCTATACATTGTGGACAATAAAATATATGTCTATGAAAGCGCATCTTGTTGAATTCAATAAAATCATTATAGATTTGAAAAACATTGATATTAAGATTGATGATAAGGATCAAGCTACCATAGTTTTGTCCCATTTACCTGCATCATATGAATACTTTGTTATAATCTTACTCTATGGAAATGATATTATCTTCATGGAGGATGTTAAGGCATCCTTACATTCTAGTGAATTGAGGAAAAAGGTATTTAGAGAAGAAGGTGAGGGGTAGGCAAAATGTCTATTTGTGAGAAAAAGAACAAAGGAAAAAGGTTCTGGAAGTGATAAAGGCCAGTCTAGATCTAAGTCTAGAGAAAATGGCAAGATGCAGTGCTTTTGCTACAAAGAATATGACCACATGAAGAAAGTTTGTCTAGAGTGTGCTAACAGGAAGAAATGTGATAGTCGAACAGGAGTACATTAGAGATGTTCGCACAGTCTCTAAAGGTATGAACACATTTTCTCATGATGAATGGATATTAGATTCAGGTTGTCATGTTCTTATTTCTTCTAGGAAATACTATTTTGATACATTCCAAGAGAAGAAGACAGGTTTTGTTTTTTTTTGGTGATGAGTCTACTTATGACATCACGAGTATTGGGACGGTGAAGATTAAGATTGATAATGTATTGGTTTGGTGGACTCCTTTACGCTAGTCAGATGGTCCCATGACTGTTTTAGATCCTTGGTGGAGTAGGCACTGCACACACGAAGCAAGAGAAGGTTAGGAAGCTAGGTGCCGGTAGGGGGGCTAACTTCTAGCTCTCTGACGGTTTAGTCAGATAACAGGGAAAATGTAGAAGAGGAGCTCTCTCAATTAGGGTTTCTCATATCTCATACCTGGAGAGTGCATCGTTGCCTCTATTTATAGGCTTGAGTAATAGCGTATCAAATGAGATCTCGCATGTCACTTTTCCCCACGTTCTTGGCCACGTCTCCCCCTGCTATCTCTATCACTTTCTTATAATGGCAGGCCTGCTACAGAGAATATTCTCTCTTCATAACAGTTTTTGGGTTGTGTTTATCTCTAAGCAGAGTAGTCGGGGTATTTCTACACATTAGGGATTCTCGAGTACTGGGCGCCTCAAGGTCTTGACTATCCCTTGGGGTGTCGAGTGATCCGGGCAATTGTCAAGACTATTTCCAGAATACTCGAGGAGCTATTTCCAGAATACTCGAGGAGCTGGGTACTGAGGGATATTTTTAACTTTTCGCCAATGGCCTCGGCATTTTATGAGCCAGGGGATTTCTAAAGGTTCCTCAGGTTAGTCTCCTCAAGAATTCTTTGGATTGGTTCTCCTAAAGTTAAGACTCTGTTAGTATATTAGGATTGATTGATAAGGGGTCTAAGTATTCTCCCCCATAAGTTGCTCCCCTTATTCTCGAGTCTAGGGTTACATGGTTCGGGAATGCGAATAGTTTGCGACCATTACTATTTATTTCAGTGTAGGCGGCGTCTCACTTCAATTATCGAGGTGATATCGGTTGGGGATAAGTGCTAATGATGGCCTCGCATTTAATGAATTTTAATAACCGAGGGGATGTGTTGGCGCCGGTTATAGGTCATATCAAACGTCATGTCTTTTCGAATCCCTATGTCATCGAATGACCAGGTTTAAGCCTTTTAGAGATTTTGGGATTCCCGTGTTGCCTCATTTTGTAGGTTGATTTCACTGAACTGTGGATACATGACACGCGTAGGGTTCAGAATAGCCAGGGTTGCCTATAAGTATTCCTCCCAGAACATGGTTGGGTTTTCTTTATCTTTGCTCCTTATCTCTTGTATTTTTTACTTACATCTTGGGTGATTTTCTATGAGCTTTTCCCATCCTCATATATGGTCATCTCTGTCATCAACACTTCTGCATTTCCAGTCTCCCTTCTTAGTCGTTTTCGACGTCTTCCCTATTTTCGAGCGTCTGCTATCCTACTATCTTCGATGGTTTTCTCCTGTTTCTCTCTTTCACATGTATTTTGTTTTTGCTTGTTTTGTAATCTTGTTCTTTGCTTTGTTACAACTTCTTCCCGTTATCTTTCGTTGTGTGATTTCATTGATTAGGTTGTTTTCTTTCTCGTTTTCACTTTCTAGTCTCTTCTTTCCATCTGGTACATTTGTGCATTTTTTTGTAAGTCTTAGTTTTTTTTAGTGTTATTCAATGGTGTCCAGGGATACCGTTGACCAGATGGTCGACAGAGCTAATGACCCGTCGGAAGTCCGGTAGAACCCCACGGGGCAGGCCACCGAGCCGGCTTCATCTAACGCCCAGGGGACAGTAAGGGAGATTGCTCCAGAGCAAAATTTCAAAGCCACCCTATATGGTTTCGAGTTGGAGGTGTGAACCCTAACTCGATACTATTCCACCTATTTCATTCCTGAGGAGATCGTCTTTACTGTCCCCGAGGACTTCTGAGCTTTCAAAGCCCCTGCTGACAGCATAGTATTGTACGAGCAAGCCCTTATGGCGGGCCTCAGGTTTCTGGTTCCCTTGTTTTTTAGGGAACTACTACTCTACCATGGACTAGCACCAGGACCGCTAATGTCCAATGCCTGGCGGATAGCCATAGGGTGTATAGTTCTATGGGAGCTGACCTTCAAGGGGAAGCATAATCTCACCCTTAACAAATTCTTCCACTGCTACTGCCCAAAGGAGCAAGAGCTGGGTTGGTTTTTTTTTGCTTGTCGGGACCCAACCACTACCCTAGTAGCCGCGCTTCCAAGTTCCAACAGTGGGTAAAGGAGCCAATATTTTTTTGTTTCTGGTGAAGGTTGGGAGTACCTCCTAGGGGAGGTTCGTGTAATAAAGTTCAACTGGGTCTGGGCATCGGCTGTCAGCCTAATAGGTAAGCCGTATTTTGTAGTTTTTTTTATATATTTTGGATCTTTTTTTCTCTATTGTCTTATGCACTTCCTTCCTCTTTCCTCTTTTTTTTATGTTAGTCTCTGAAGTAGACGAGTAGTCTCACGAGGAAAAGGCTCACATCCAAGACGTCACAAACTACCTGTCCCATGCTTTCCTGAACCTCGTCACACCCGACCGACTCCACCAATGCGGGTTCGGTCGAAACCGGGGTAACTCACCAATCCTTTATATCTTTAATTCCTCCCCCCTTATTTTTTTAAATCTTTCTTACTCCCCTCTTTTTCATTATTTATTATTTATTATTAATTTCTAACCCTGGGTCTATTTTTTGTGTAGCGATGAAGACAGACAAGAAGTGTTTAGCACGGGCCTGGGAGATCAAAGAGGCTAAGGTTTGGGAGGCCAAAATAGCTGGCTCGATAGTAGCTGGCCAAGCCAAGGCAGCCACGACTTTGAAGAAGAGGAAACGACACCTTGTCTTCAGGGGGCCTTATGAGGCTAGGCCCCCCAAGTTGCTCCCGAGGCAGTTTCAGCACCTCATTCTGCTCCTATTGCCATTATTCAAGTCCTTGACTTGGAGGAGGAAACGGTTGGTTCTTCTCCATCCCCGACCCCAGGATTCAAGTGGTGTGCCCCCACAAGGCCACTCCTGCAGTTATCACTGAGGTATCTGCTACACCAACTGCGACCGCAACACCTACCTAGGTGGTGCCCACAGAGAGTTCTCAAGTAGCTCCTCCTTCAGTCCCCAAAATGGGTGAGTCCTCAACGGGGGCCACCTCCTAGTTATCTAGGCCGAGTCCCAGGGTGGACTACCTCTTGGGTGGTGTTCCGGTCGAGGACCTCAAGTATATGAGGAAAAACTTCTCCCCGACTGCCCTGCATCTAGATATGATGCATTACATGGCTAAGGTAAAAAATCTCTTACCTTTGTGTCTTTTGTTCAATTGTTTTTGGTTTCTTTTCCTTTCTATCTTTGTATTGACCCGACTTTGTCTTTCCAGACCGTGGCTCTGATGGCGGTCTCTATTTAAAGGTACAAATTATGTGAGTAGGTTCGGGCTGACCATCTTAGCTGCCTTGCCCAAGCCAAGAACGAGCTCAAGGCCCTCCGGAGGCCGCAAAGGTCGAGATTTGCACCCTCGAGAGAAAACTCAAATGGGCCAAAGACTCTTGTGCTAGCATGACCACCCATGCCATAGAGCAGGAGGCCCATTTTGAGGACATGTCAGCTCGCTTGCGAGAGGCCGAGAAGGACGCCGCCTTGGCGAGGGACAAGCTAGGGGTGAGAGGAATTGTTGCATTGCGGTAGAGGATAATTTTACCTCCACCCTCAAGAAGGTGGTGAACAAAAAGGTGGCCAAGGCCTTAGAGCAGACACACCTTGAAGCAAAGGCGAAGAGAGAGAGAGGGAGAAGATTCTAAAAGGGGCCCTCGAGGCAGTTACAACCAAGTACTTGGCCTTGGAAGTTTTCGGGATCGTCAAGGTTGATTGTTTCTGGGAAGGGTTCGAGAACTTCTGGGATCTGGTGGCTGAGCAGTTCCTCAACATAGACTTCTTTTCTATTATGCCTAACGAGGGGGGTGTAGAGGCCGATGAGGGATAATAAGAAGTTGGCCAAGGAGGAAGAGAAGTAGCGACCGAGGAGGCAGTCGAAGAGGCGGTGCGTACTGCCCCTAGAGAAGCTACCCAGGGAGAAGTTACCCCAATAGAGGCTGTCTCAGGAGATAGCAACCCCCAGGAATAATTGTACTTTTTTTTAACTTTTATAAACCCTCTTTGGATTAATGAAATTTTCTTTTGCCCCTATCCATGTGTGTTTCTTCCTATCCGTAATTTTTCTCTTTAAATTTTTCTAAGTGTGGGTATGTGTCATGGTGATTTCTTCTCGAGCTTCCTATGTGTGTCTAGGTAGGCTAGTGTAGGTAATCTTAAGAGCGTAGGAATAATTAAGAAAATTTTCTAAGTATAAGTGCGTCTCGAGGTAATTAACTGTTATCCAAGTGGGGATGGACGACGTAGAATTTTTCTAAGTATAGGGATCCCTCGGGGTTAACATTTTAATGATGAACATAGGTAGGTGATCAACTAGAATTTTCTAAGTGTAGATTCATATCGGGGTCAATATAGCCTCGGTTAACGGGTGCATTGCCTTTTTAACACCTCCCATAACAGAGGGAGAAGACCCAACAGGTCTTTCATGTTTTTAGAAGAATGAGGGTCCTCGGTAGTATTCCCTTTGGGCCTAAGCCCTTTCCACATGTGGGGGCTTTTCTTGGGTAATGCCATCGAGTACTCTCAAATATTTGATCTAACCTAATTTATTTATGAGAGGGCATATCTATACTTACTCGGTAGAGGAGGGTCGACTCTGGTTGTGATGCATATATCCTAATATGCTTTGGGCCTTTTTACTTTAACTGATTTGTGAGATTCCTCTTTGCCTTGCACTTTTTTCAGTTGGGAGATATGTCGATTTTGCCACTCAAGGTCAATCTTGTGACCTGAGGGTTAATCTTGTAACCCGAGGGGGGCTAGTCTTATAGCCTGAGCAAAAGGCACGAGGGCCTGGAAAGACGAGCTAGTCTTATGGCCTGGGGTCAATCTTGTGACCTGAGGGTTAATCTTGTAGCCCAAGGGCTAGTCTTATAGCCTGAGTAGGAGGTGTGAGGTCCTAGAAGGGTGGGCTAATCTTGTGGCCTAGGGTTGTCACCTAAGGGTTAGTCATATAACCCAAGAGCTAGTCTTATATCCTGAGCACGAGGTGTGAGGGCCTTGACGAACATGCCAGTTTTGTGGCCTGGGGGTTAATCTTGTAACCCGGGCGCGATGACCTGAAGTTTTGCTTGACCCTCCAATGTTATAATATTTCACTGGTTAAAACCATAGCATCAACTTTATTGATAATATTTTCTCAAATGTTCTATATTCCATGGTCGTGGATGGGGCTCCCCCTACATTGTCTAGAGGCGATAGGTCCTGGGCCTATTGCAACGTGTTACCCAGTAAGGTCCTTCCCAGTTCGGTCTTAGCTTTTTCTCTGTCGGGTCTTTTGTTGCAAGGTTCACCTTCCTGAGCACTAAATCCCCGATTGTAAATCTTCTTGCCTTGACTCATGAATTATAATACTTGGTCATTCTTTGCTTATAGGAAGCCATATGAAGTGTAGCTTCATCTATTTTCTCTTTCAGCATGTCAAGATTGTTTCTAAGGCCTTCTCCATTTTTCCCTAAGTTAAAGTTTGATGTTCTGTGCGTTGCCATTGCAACTTCGATAAGTATCACTACCTCGGTTCCAAACACCAGCAAGAACGGTGTTTCTCCTATGAGAATCTTTACCATGGTGCGGTACACCCAAAGGATGCTTGGTAGTTCCTCGGACTAAAGGCCTTTGGAGTCCTCGAGCCTCTTATTAATTATGCCCAGGATCGTCCTATTGGTAACTTCCACTTAGCTATTGGCCTATGGGTGAGCCGGGGAAGAGAAGTGATTTTTGATTCCAAATTCATAACAGAATTCCTGATACCGGGCATAGTCGAACTTCTTGCCACTATCGATGATGATGACTCGGGGAATCCTGAACCGACAGATGATTGACTTCTATGTGAAGTCCTGAATGTTCTTCTTGGTGATCTTTGCCAGGGGTTCAGCCTGCACCCACTTGGTAAAATAATCAATGGCCATTACTAGGAACCTCATCTGTCCTTTCCCCCAGGGAGCAGTTCGACTATGTCGATTCCCCACTAGGTAAAAGGTCAAGGCCTGACTATCGGGACTAATTTTTTTGCGGGCTTCTTGGGGATGTTGGTGAATCTCTAACACTTATCACACTTTTAAGTGAACTGTACTGCATCCTTTTGCTTAGAGGGCCAATAGTATCTTGCCTTAATGGCTTTGTGGCCCATCAACCTAACCCCCGAGTGATTTCCACATATTCATTCATGTATTTCTCGGAGCACATGGTCAGCTTCTTCTTCGGATAGGTATCTGAGCAGGGGGAGGGTGAAACTCCTCTTGTAAAGGGTGTCACTAAGAAGGAAGTATCGACTTGTCCATACTTTTACTTTCCTTGCCTCTTCCTTATCCTCGGGTAATGCACCATTCTTCAGATACTTTATGATCTGGTTGACCTACTTGGGCTCGGGGCTGGCCATGTTGACTTCCCTATCCTCTTCTGCCTTGATACTTGGCTTGGGTAAATGCTTAACAATGATCTCAGGGTCGAGGTTCTTAGGGGTGGATGACGTGAGTTTAGCCAACTTGTCAGCTTTGTTATTATGTCCTCACGGGACCCGTTGTATACTAAAATGTCCAAAGTAGGACTTCTCTTTTGCTACCATGGTGAGGTATTGTTTCATCTGCCTGTCATTTGCCTCGTACTCCCCTTGTACTTGTCCCACCACCAGCTGGGAGTCGCTATTGACCTTGACCATCTTGGCCCCTAGTGCACGGGCAAGGCGTAGTCCTATGAGCATTACTTCATACTCGGCCTCATTATTGGTTGCCTTGAACCCAAATATTATGGCATACTCAAGCTTATTTCTCTCTGGTGTGACTAAGATGACTCCTCCCCCAACTGTGTTATTGGTGGATGAGTCATCGATGTGTATAACCCACTTTGCTTGATCTGCTTCTTCTTTCTCTGGCTGCTCATTTTGCATTTCAAACTCTTCCCCTGATGTATGAGTGTACTCGATGATGTAGTTCACTATTGCTTGCAACTTGATAGCTCCCCGAGGGTGGTATTCGATGTCAAACTCTTAACTTCACTGACCACTTGACTAGTCTCCCAGAGGTCTCGGGCTTATGCAGTATGTTCCTGAGTGGTTGATCCGTGAGCACTCTGATGGTGTGGGCCTAAAAATAGGGTCTTAGTCGGTGGGCCATGATGACCAATCCGAACGCCATCTTCTCTGCCCTCGGGTATCTTTCTTCTGCTTCTTTAAAGACACAACTGGTGTAATACACTGGCGCTTATATCCCAATCTTTTCCCTTATTAAAATTGAACTCACTGCTATCTCTAAACCAATAACTACACATAGAGCACCTCGCCTTGCTTGGGCTAATTGATCAATGGTAGGCGGCCAAGGTGGTCTTTAAGCTCTCAGAAGGTCTTGTCGCATTCTTCATCCCAACAAAAAGCCTTTTTTAGCAGGAGGAAAAAAACACTTATCTGTGGCCTGGGATATAAATCTACTCAAAGCCACTACTCTTCCGGCTAATTATTGCACCTCTTTTGTGTTCCTTGGTGGTTGCATGTCGATTATGGCCTTCACCTTCTCGAGATTCGCCTCTATCCTCCGTTGGGATACCATAAACCCGAGAAACTTCCTAGACGATACCTTGAAGGCACATTTACTAGGGTTGAGCTTAATCTTGTGCTTCCTTAGGGCCTGAAATGTCTTGCTCAAATCAGAGAGATGTTGCTCGGCTAGAAGGCTTTTCACCAACATATCATCTACATATGCTTTGACGTTCCTCCCGATTTGGCTTATAAACATCTCGTTGACTAGCCTTTGGTAGGTTTCTCATGCATTCTTTAACCCGAAGGGCATGCCTTTGTAACAGTAAAGCCCCCGATCAATGATGAAAGCAATTTTCTCTTAGTTAGACTCATACATCTTTATCTAGTTGTACCCCAAAAAGGCATCCATGAAGTTAAGGGTATGGTGGCCAACTGTTGAGTCCACTAGGTGTCGATCTTCGGGAGCAAAAAGCTATCTTTGGGGCATGCTTTGTTGAGGTCGGTGAAGTTGACCACATACGCCACTTCCCGTTTGGTTTTCGCACCATAACTACATTTGCCAACCAGTCAAGGTAGTGGACCTCCCTTACGAAGGACGCCGTTAGCAATTTCTCAAATTCCTCTGCGATCGCCTAACTTTTATCTAGAGAAAATTTTCTCCTCTTCTACTTGATGGGCCTCGAGGTCGGGTTTACATGCAACTGGTGTGCAGCCAATTAGGGGTGTATTTCCAACATCTCCTCATGCGTCCAGGTAAACACGTCTCGATTCTTGATGAGGAAGTTTTGTAGTTACCTCTTGAACTCTCCTAGCAGGTCTGACCCTACCCAGGTCACTCTATTGGGTGTGTTGGAATCGAGGATAGCATCCTCTAGCTCCCCTCCTAGTTCTGCCACCACTCCGGTCCTTTCAACTCAAACTTCTAGACTATTGATTGTCATGTTCTCTTTTGGGACCGGCTCCCCTTTGAGTGAGGCCATACAACACTCTATGGTTGCCACTTGGTCCCCTCCAACTTCCCTGACTCCCCCTTAGCTGGGAAGAGCATCAAAAGATGATAGGTCAACATAACTACCCTCAATTTATTCAGTGCTGGCCTTCCAAGTATTGCGCTGTATGCTAAGGGGCAGTTGACCACTAAGAAGTCTACCACCTTGGTGACTTGTCGGTCTCCTGTCCCGACTGTGATTAGTAAACCTACCCTCCCTATTGGGAGTAATCTGTCACCCGTGAAGCCAACTTAGGGTGTTTGAACGGGTTTAAGCTTGTCTCATCCGATACCCATTTGATCAAAAGTCGGGAGGTAGAGAATATCCATCGAGCTCCCATTTTCAATGAGGATACGGTGTGTGATGTAGTTTGAAATGACTAACATCACCACCAATGAGTCATTGTGCAACTAACTCACCCCTAGGGCATCTTCTGCAGAGCAAGTGATGGGGGAATGCTCTGCTTTGTGATGCTTTGTCGGTCTTTCTGTCATCATCATCTGCCAATCTCTCTTAGCAAGAATTTGCCTCATGTGTGACATTCTTGCTGAGTTGGACTTTCCCCTTGGTAAACCCGCCAGTTATTACCCTTATTTCCTTTATTGGCCCTTTCAGCCTTCTTTATTCCCAAACAGGATTGTTCTGGCAGGTGTCTTCACATCTAATTGGGTGTCGCCTGGTAAAAAATCTTTGCAGCCGCCCTCAATGAATAAGGGATTCTATTTGCTCTTTTAAGTCGAAGCAATTGTTAGTGTTGTGGCCATGATCCTAGTGAAAACGATAATACTTCTCTTCTTCGGTGGGTCTCGGATCCTCTCGAGCCACTTGATGCTCAGATCATCCTTGATATGAAAGAACACTTGCTCCATGGGTGCGTTGAGGGGGGTATAATTTTGAAACCTACTTGGGGGGAGGTTAACCCAGGGCCTGACCCCATGGTTGCCATTGCCTTCTCTCGCCCAACCACCTCTTTCTTCCCGCGGTGCTTGTTGTTGCTCCATTTTTCTCTTATTAGATTGTGAACTAGGCCCGACATCTCTCTTTTATCTAGTGTTGAGGGTGTCCTCAACGTTCATGTGTTGTTGTGTCTTTACTATGAGGTCGGTCATGTAGGATGGGAAATTATTGGAGAGAGATAAAAGAAAGTCATGAGGGCGGCTACAATCACCTTCTCATCAGCATCATCCACTTACAACATCTCTATATTGAACTGCGACATGTAGTCCTGTAGGGACTCTCCCTTGTTTTTCTTGATGTTCAACAAATATATGGGCCTCAATTTTTGCATGATGGGTAAATCCTTTTAAAAAATGACTTGCCTATCGTAGAAAATATCCCACGTGATTTGGAGTCGCCACCATCCTTTTTAATGTGTGGATGGGCATCAACAAAATAATGCTTTTTTTTTAAATGGTTTGAAATGTCTGACTCCATACTTAAACCAGTCTAACTCCTAAAGATTCCTAGGTAAGTGGTTAGTTTATGACTTGGGGAAGGTGTTAGACACCCCACCTCATACACTCCAAATATAATATACATCAACATCATCACTGTCCACCCGACAGCTCCGTATCCATCCACCATTCGTATTCATCATATTTACATAAACAATTTTAGTAGAATGAGCCAAGTTATACATGACCCAACAAAATCTAAAAAAATAACTATGTATAGAGACATTAATCAAGTGACCCAAGCTACTTTA